>JAAWWB010001670.1:0-25004 GCA_018804465.1 Populus tomentosa
AAAAATTAAAACTAGTTGGTGTGTGTATCGCACACTACTTTGTCATATTTAAGTGGCATATGCAGCGACTTATGGGAGTCAAAGAAGGCCTCCCTTTATCTTTTTTGTAATTGTTTTGGCAGACCCTCCCTCTCTAGGCATTATATGTAGCTTACTGACTTCGAGTTTGACTTTTACGTCTGATTTTTCAAATTTGACCTTTTAAATTTTCAAAGCATCCTTAAAATTTGTTTTCCCTTCATATTTGGTCTATGTTTTTTTTATTGTTATTTATTTTATTTGAAATAATTTATAAAATTAGATTTTTATATATATAATTTAACCCTCTTTCAATTTTTTATTTGTCAAATTTAGTCTCTATTTTTTTATTACTTGTTTTTTTTAGATAATTTTTTAATTCTTTTTTAAATTCCATCCTCCATTAGTTTTTTTATCATATTTGATCATTATTATTTTGATTGTTATTTTTTTTCTCTGGAAAATCTTTTAAATTGATATCTTGTTTTTCAATTTCATCATTCAATATTAAATTAATTGGAAATTAAACCTCTTAACTAAACCCAGGTCTAGGATTTTATGGGTTGCAAGTTTGGAAGATTGACCTAGGTTTGATTGTTTTTTCTTTTTTAAAAGTCATGTTTTTTTAGTTTCATCTTTTAACATTTAATTATTTAGGCTCCGTTTGTTTGGAGGAAAGTTGTTTCCTTTTGGAAAATGAATTCCAAGGAAAGTAAATTCCGAAAAAGTATTTTCCGATGTTTGATAGTGTTATGAAAAATGAACTGGAAAACACTTTCCAGTGTTTGGGTATGTTATGGAAAATGAATTGGAAAATAATTTATTAATAAATTATTTTTTTTAATTTATCTAATATATATAAAATATTTAATATAAATATTTAATCACTTACAATAAAAGAATGAAATTTAAAAAGAATAATGATGAATTTTTTTTATTATATCCTATATTCAAATATAGCTTATTTTATAAAATATAACTATATATGTCATATCATATTATAGAGAAATAAGCTTGTGAAATATTTTTTAAATAAAACCTATTAATATATTTTTTTTCAATTCTAAAAGCTTAAAATAAGTTTATATATATATATAGAAGAAAGCCAAATTAGTTTATGGTAAGAGTTATATATTTGTGTTTTTTTTTTCATATGAATAAAGCCAAAACAAATTGGTTATAAATCCACCTGTAAGGTGGAGAGCCTTAACTGGATGTGTGGTAACAGGGAAACGCATTTAGTTTAGGCTTAACCCATTGTTAAGTACCCAAATCCTTCAACCCCGACCTCAAGAGAATCCAGGGAAAGCTCCATATCAAAAGAAGCTTGACCAGCATGGAGAGAGAAGTTTAGGGCTAAGGCTTGTAGCTATCGGAGTTTCACTCTTCTCTTCATTGGAATTGAAATCTACTTCACTAGATGGAACAAAGATCAAATCTTCCTAAGCCTAAACTTGTCGTGGTGTAACAAGAATGAATTTCTTGATTGTGGTGTCCCTTCTTTCCATGGTTCCTTTCTTCATTTGTCTGTGCTCTCTACCTGTGATGAAATCAAAATGAGCTCAAGCCCTCTTCTTAGCTGGCACAACGTTGGTATTGTATAACCTTAGGCGAGTTGACTCAGGCACAGATCCATTTTCCAAGGCTGGCAATTGGCTCGAAAGCAAGGTTAAGAGTCCAACTCGGATGAGACCTTAGGCGAGTTGACTCAGACACAGATCCATTTTCCAAGGCTGGCAATTGGCTCGAAAGCAAGGTTAAGAGTCCAACTCGGATGAGATTTTGTATCAGCAACAGAGAAGGAAAATCAAATTAGGTGGAGAAACAGAGATATTAGGACAAAGGACACTTTTTGTCAATAAATAAAAGAAAAGTGTTTTCCTTATAATAAAGAAAGGAAAACACTTTCCTGCCCAAAGCTTTATTTTTTTCATTGATTGGAATTGAGTTTTCTTTGACTCATTTTCCTTATGCTTATCAAACATGGAAAAGTGAGGAAAATAGTTTCTAGGAAAATGAATTCCAGGAAATAAACAAGGTATTAATTGAAAATTAGGCTCTATTATTTTTTTATTTTCTTTCTATATAATTTTTCACTAATTTTAAAAATAAATCGGGTTATCTTAAGTCTTTTTATTTGTCGCTCTTTGTTAAATTTAGCTTTTTATATATATATAAAAATTGTTTTTGAATTAAATTAATTAATTACATATAAACATGAGATAAATGCTTATTTTATGATATTTTATTTGGTTTGCTTTTCAAATCATTGTTCTGGTAACGTGTGCAACCTCTTTCAGTGTTATCATGTAGCCTTTCATAATGTCGTTAGAATCATCTCAGTGAGTTTTTTTTAGTGGTGAGACAGTATTAATGATGGAGCAATGATGAGTCTTCAACATAGTTTTCTTTCTCCTCCCCTCGAGTATAATATTAGCAACTTATTGTTTATAATTATTTATTGTCATTTTTTTGTTCAATTTATCTACTATTATTGTATTTACTATTATTAAATTAATTAATCTATTTAGATCTAGTAAAGTCAGTAACCCGAATATTTTTTTTCTAAAAAAACAACTATCATCTAAATATCATATTTTATATTAAAAAAATTCAGTGCAGCACGCGTCCTAACACCTGCTTCCACTCGAGCTACCAGTCGAGCTACCAGTCCACAGCTATTATCAAGATGGAATGCTTTCTGATTTTTTTTTTAATGAGAGATTAAGTTCAAATATTTTAAATAAAGGATTTAAAATAGTGACGGCTTGCAATTGCAAAAAGCTTACTTAAATGCCTATTGATTTTCACATGCCTCTTTGCTTGTTATTTACTTTGGTAAATTTGGCTCTTTGCATTTATTTATTTTTTAACTGACAATTCACATATATGCATGTTAACAATTTTATGAATTGATTTAATCAAATCTATCCTAATATTATCTAAAAATCTTGTTTTAAAAAAAAACACGTGGCATGCCAAGAAAATACCATCACAAGATCATCAATAACGTGTAATGTATTGAAATTATATTTTCCATTGTTTATATAATTCTTTTCTTTTTTAAGTAGTTTTTTCCAAGGTGGACTTTTTTAGACATACCGTGTGTAATTCTGATCCATTTTGAACTTCGAATTCTGCTTCAATCTGAAGTTGAACTCACTGAGTTTGATCACCAAATTGCTTCTGAATGCCATCCATAGAAACTTGCATTGAATTCTGCAGATGCTGAAGCTGTTCCTCCATACGTTGAATGAATCGTCGAATCAAGGCCCTGAAGTGGTTCTGATACCAAATTTGTTAAGCATTGTGCTAAAAAAACTGTAGAAAAGAAAAGGAAAAGATGGAGAAGAGAGGAAGGAGAAGAGAGGGCTTGAGAACGAAGCTTTGTTCTTCCCCTTCCAGAATTAGAGATTAGTGACTGCAGCACGCTGTGTCCATACTTGCCTAAGCCCATGTCTGACACTACGATTCAAGGGATAGGTGAAAACTCTGCGTTCTAGGACGTGGTAATCATGGCATTGTCTTAAATTGATGCAGGAACACGGGGTTTTTGAGCCTCGGGCTGGTGAAAAAGCTATATACTCATGGAGTACATGGATGCAGGAACACTTGATGGGATTTTTAGAGCTAATGGTCCCTTCTCCGAAGCTTCACCTGCCCACATTGCCTACCAAGTACTCAATGGCCTCAAGAACCTCCATGAACACAACATTGTGAAAATCGCCTTCGAATCTTCTAGTTAGTAAGGACATGAAAGTGAAAATCGCTGATTTTGGGGTCAGCAAGATTGTCCATGGTATTGTTAGTAGGGTGACAATATGTTTGTATTTTAGATGGGGATTGAGGCTGAGGTTGAAGTTGAGGTTGGATATAATCTAGTTATACACAAAACTTAATTACAAAGAGCTAATTTTTCTTGTTTTTTATAGTTTTTTTAGTGTGTTTTATATTCAAACCTCAACCTCCACGTCAAATACAAACACAAACATGTGTGAGGGCACGCATGCTCGTATGAGTCCTGAAAGGCTGGACTCGCACACATTTGGCTCGGGCTGCGTGTATGCAGGTGACGTTTGGAGCTTGGGAGTCACTTTATTGGAGCTGCATGGAGACCATTTTCCATTTTTCGCAGCTGGGAAGAAACCCACTAATTGGAAGGAGCTTGTATTGGTGATATGTTTTGGAGAATTCAGAGGAAGCATCAGAGGAATTCAGGAGCTTCATCAAGTGTTGCTTGGAGAAGGAACCGAGTAAGAGATGGACAGTCTCGCAACTTCTCTCACATCCCTATATGTTTGCTTAGGGGAGAAACTGGGGAAATGCCAGTAGAGGATAAAATCAAACTAGTTTTGAAGATTTTGAAATGCAATTCGAAATGCTCTTGGACCAATAAAACAATGAGATAAAAGGTCCTCTTCAGCTTCTTTTTTTAATATTATTCTTTAGAATATCAAAATATTTTTGTGAGTCTGGCTTAATTACAACAGCAGAAGTAATAAATTCAGGGGAATTTCTAACCCATTTGCTGAGCGCGCTCTCTCTCTCTCTTTAATGTACAAAATCAAATATCAAAGTGCCGAAATCATCTAATAAATGATAATAGCTTAAGATTAAAAAATTTATTGTTTCTATAATTTTATGTTCAAATTATGTAATTATTAATATAATAATTATTAAAACTTATATAATCATTAATTTTAGAATTTATAAAATTAATTGAATATGAGTAAGTTAGTCTGAATACCTCTCAAAATATATATATATGAAAGGGCCGACGGAGGCCATGGAAGCAGGAAACCACTGTCCATCAAAATATTTTGTGAGTCTGGCTTAATTACAACAGCAGTAGTAATAAATTCAGGGGATTTTCTAACCCATTTGTTGAGCTCTCTCTCTCTCTCTTTAATGTACAGAACTTAAAGATTAAACAGTTTGTTTTTATGTGGTTTTAGGATTTGAGTTATCTAATTATTAATATGATAATGGTTTATATAATTATTAATTTTAAAATTTATAAAATTAATTAATACATATGTAAACTGATTTGTGTGTGTATTAAGATGGACATGGGAAAAAAAAGAAAGATAGACAGCTGGCAGCAGCTGTAACTTAATTTCTACCATTAATGATGTTGCAGTCTTGCAGAGTAAAATTTTAGAAGCACTTTAGTGGCTCTATGAAAGGCTTTATTTGCACCTTTTTATTTTATTTTATTGCCCCGCCATTATTAATTTTCCTTCAAAAGTGCGAAAATAGTCAAAATACTCATTCCCTATATTAAATTATTAATAGATAATTGTCGGCTAGTAGTGAAACACGTGATGGCATATGAAAAATGCGTTTATGTGATAAATTCTTTGCAAAGAAAAATGGGGTTTTAGAATATTTTGTTATTATAATAAATTTTGAAAAGCATAATTTAGGGGATTTTTTTTGTCTAAATAGTAAAAATAGATTGTAGGGTGAAACCAACACCAAACTTTCCTCCTTGGATTAAAGCAAGAGCAATGTAAATTAATTTTAAAAAAGATCCTGTTTGAAGATTTTATTTGTGTAATTACTCCATCTCTTTAACAAATCTTGTAAAATAATTAGTATAATAAGGAAATTAAAAAAAAAATGTATGCCACTTCCAGCACTAAACTAAAACCCATTTGTTTTTGTATTTTAAAAGTATTTTTAAAAAAAAATTTAAGTTTTTTTTTTATTTTTTTAACTTCAAATTAGAATTTTTAATGTTTTAAAATTATTTTAATATAATGAAATTAAAAATAAATTTTAAGATAGTATTTTATTATATTTTAAAATAAAAATATCTTTAAAAAATAAATGATAGGATTTTGAAATTTTCAATTTTCCCAGAGTTGAGGAAAGAGGCAAGAGATGAGCATTTTGTTGTAGCTTATTAGATATTATATATCTCAAAGTCTCGAACACGTATCCTCAAAACCACATTTCCATGCCATGGCACGAGAACACGCACCCACCACGCTTTGGTTTACAATTTGATGTATGGAAATGTGGTGTAAATTATTTTTTAATATATTTTTTTATTTTAAAATAATATTTTTTATTTTTTATAAATTGATTTTGGTGTTGGTATATTAAAATAATCTAAAAATATCAAAAATATATTAATTTATTAAAAAAATATTTAATTTTTTAAAAAAATATTTTTTAACCCAATACCAAACACGATCAATTTATTGCATAGTTACGATAGCAGCCCGGCCTAGATACAGGTCCAGGTTGAGTTCTTAAAAATTCAACATGGAGTCATTGGCTGAACTTATAACTGATTTATGTTAAAAAAATAATATTATTATTTTAATTGGTTGAGATTAATCTAAATATGTTTTATTTTTAATTTAGAAGAACCTTTTAAAAAATTTTGAATTTTGAATTTCAAATTAATAATTTTATAATATTAAATCGTTTTGATTTGTTGATATAAATATAAATTTTAAAAAATTAAAAAATTAATTATTTTAATATATTTTCAAATAAAAAATATTTTAAAAAATTATTGTTACTACAACTACAAACACTAATTTAACTTAATCCATAAGCAATTCTTAAAACAGATTAGGTTGAATAACTTTGATTTGTTTCTGTTTGGATAGACTTCTTCATGAAACAAGACAATACAGATTTTCAAAATCTATCCTTATTTGTTAACTTAGTTACGAATTTACGACAATCAATTTTATAGAAACAAAATCATCTGTCGAAGAAAGAAATCGTAAAAAAAAAAAAACAACAACAACAACTATTAAATAATTTTAAAATGCACGGGAAATTCACTGTAACAGTTTTGGTTTTTTTTTCCGTAGCATTTGTTTTTTTAGCAGTTTTTTTCACTGTAACCATTTTTTTTTCTTTTGTTTCTTTTTTTTTTGCTACATTTTTTTATCCAAAATTGACTTCTTTGTCTTTGTTTTTTTTTTTCAAAATTATTTTTACTAATTTTTTTAAATATTAAGTTGGTTAAAAATTTAATTATGTAGTTTTTTTCTTTAAAACATTGTGAATTGCTATAATATTCTCATACATTGTTTTTTTTCTTTTTATGATTCATTTATTCTTTTTTTTTTTCAAAATGATCTTTGTAGATTTTTTTTTTGTATATTAAGTTGGTTGAGAATTTAGCTTTGTAGTTTTTTTTAAATAATATGGATTGCTACAGTGTTTCCCCTACATAATTTTTGTTTTACTACAGTGTTTCCCCATATATTTTTTTAAAAAAATTTATTTATTGAATTTATTTTTTCAATATTGAGCTGAATGATAATCTAACTTTAGCTTTCCACACATGTTTTTTTTTTGTTTTTTTTTTTGTTTTTCTTTTTTTCAAAATTGTCAATTTTTACATTTTTTTTCAGAATTATTTTTGTTGATTTTATTTTTTTACTATTAAACTGGTTGAAAATTTAGTTTTTTTGTTTATTTATTTAAAACATTGTAGCTTTCCCCACGTGTTTTTTTTCCGCTTTTGTTTCCTTTTTTTTACATGTTTTTTTTTATTTATTTTACCCAAAATTGACTTTTTAAAAAAAAAATTGTCTGTCTTTTTTTTTTATATTGATCTGGTTGAAAACTTAGCTTTGTAGCTTCTTTTTTAAAAAAAAAAAAAAAAAAAACACTATGGATTACTATAATATTAGCTCTTTTTTTTTCTTTTTAATTTTTTTTAATGAATTTTTTTTGTTTAATTTAGTTTGTTAATGTTAAATTTTTTTTATTTAGTTATTAGATTTTCATGATACGGATCTCGGTTTGATGGGTTGACCTGATTTGACGAGTTATTTTTTTCATTTAGTTTAGTTTGTTAAAGTTGATTTTCTTTCTATTTAATTATCAGACTTTCATACTTTCATGATACGTATCCTGGGCTTGACAGGTGAACTTGGTTTGATGGGTTAATCCAGTTAATTCTGGGTAAACCTGTTATTTTTTTTCTATTTAGTTATCAAACTTTCATTACGCGAATCCCAGGTTTTACGGGATAATCTGGTTTAAAAGGTTAACCCAATTAATTCATTTTTTTTTCTTTTTCTTCATTACTTTTTTCCTTCCTGTTGGTTTTTTTTCTTTATTTTTTTTAATTAGTCTATTTAATTATTACACTTTTATGACATGACCTTATAGCCAGACTCACATCCAATATTCTTGAGTTCGGTGTTGTAATTGAGCTCACTTAAACTTGAGTCATGCAAATTTAATTTTATTATTAATATTATAAATATTACTTTTAGGTCAGGCATTGCAGCTAAACCCAAGATTCTTGGGTATGGCCTTACAAAAATACCCAAGATTTTTAAATTTTTAATATTTTTATACAAAAACAAGACCCACGGCATCGCGCTGATACCAAGGCTAGTTTGATAATTAGAAAAGGGTGGCTGGGTAGAGCATTGTTGTTGCATGCTTGAGTGCGTTTGAACTCCGTAGTGAATTCTTTAACACTTGATTATTTATTGTTAATTTTTCAGTGATAGTTGGTTTAAAAAATAATTTTTAAGTAATTTTAGGGGTAATATTATGAGCTTTTCTATTACCTCTTGTATTTAAATGGTGGAGAATGTTTATTAGGATTTTTTTTTTTAATCATGACATTTCTATTACTACTATTGAATTTATATGCATTCATAATATTATTATTTTTCAATAAACTTTAATTTAAATGATATTAGTATGTTATTTTTCAAATTAAAATCTTTGTAAGAAATGTTTTTTGTAAAAAACTTTAAATTGTCCCAAGCACTTTATAGTATAGTTTTATGATAAATGATATTTTTTTTATTTAATTAAGTAGATATACAAGTTTAATAGATATCAATTTATTTTGTTTTAACTTAAATGAGTGAGTAGTTTTAAAAAAGTTACCTTGATCAATAGATAATAAATATAGTATAAATATTGTTATATTTGATTATTTTTGTATTATATAGATATATTTGTAAAATGTTTAATTATTGTTTTAATGTAATATGATATATACATATCTCAATATTGATATAAAACAATATATATAGTATTTATAATCTTATTATTTAATATATATATATATTATTTTATTTTTTTTATCGAGTAATAAATTATAATTAAATAATAGATACACAATAAATAATTTCTAAATTTCTTATCAATAAATAATAAATGGAAAGTAAATATAACGGCTACTTACGAGCGTCGTGGAACCGGGGAGTAGGGAAACAACGCTTGACCCCCACAACCTAAATATATAATCAATTTGATTAATTGTTTTTAAAATTTCACAGTTTCTTCCCTGTAAATTTAAACTATATTCCAATTTTTTCCCATAAAGTCATTTTTTCAACATCTATGATAAATATGGTTTTTATTTCTTTTTTAAAAATTATTTGATTTAATCACAAGAAAAAAAATCGCTTAACATAGTTAAGTGTTAATCTCTACCAATCTATATTACGTCATGGACATGGATATAAGATATAATTAAGTCATGATATAGATACGAAGATACGATAATTTTAAAATACAATATGTGAGGAACGTTAAATTTTTTAATTATTTTATATCATGTATACGAAAAAATATATTTGGAAAGTAGATAAAAACCAGCACTAAAAAATCAATATAATGAATTGTATATACATATCATTTTTTTATTTTTCTTAAAATTAAAAATAAATTTGAATGTCTAAAAGTTAAATTATCTTGAAAATTATTATAAGTATTATGAAATGATATAATAATTCATTACTATTTTTTTAAAATGCAATTACTACTGCTCATTTTTTATTTTTTATTTATGAAAAAAAAAAAATTTAATAAAAAAATGATGTCATGTCTTGTTATGAAATATATATAAACTATGATCCTTGCGTTTTTCTTTTCAAATAACTCTTGCATAAAATATGATCATATCATCACATAATACTGCATCAATTCTCATTATTATAAAAACAAAAGTTTATAAGTTATAGATAATTAATTGAAAAACGTTGAAGTAAGAGTATTAAATCTTTGTTTTTTTTTTAAGTCACGAAACTCAAAACTATATTTGGTTATATTTTTTCAAAATCAAATTACAAATTTAACACTAAAATGTTATATCCTACACGTATCATACACTTATTAACCAAAAACTAAAGGAGGAGGGTCTTTACCTTCCTCACAAGCTTTTTTTTTTTTAATTAAGTTTTTTTTATTTTATTTTTAAATATTGAATTTATTAAATATCAAGTTTTATAATTATTTTGATTTTTTTAAAATTTATCTCAATATCATACCTAGGTCACATATGTGACAGGCTAACTTAGTTAGCTTGAGCTGTTTTGTTATATTTTTTAAATTTTATTATTTAATATTGAGCTAATTGATTAATTTTTATAATTTATTTTTTCATAAGGTTATCTCTATCTCATAATTTTGGTCATGGGTTTGGAGTTAATCAAAACTAAATTGATTTTTTATTTTATTTTTTTTTCAATCTTATCTTTTAACATTGGGTTGATTAAGAATCAAGTTTTATAATTTGTTTTAATTTTTTTTATTTAAGGTTATCACAATTTTATAATATAAATCATGAATTTGACAAGTTAATTTAGATTGACTTGAGTTAATTAAATATATTATCGTCGCAATATTTCAAAAATACAAGTGTTATTTTGTAATTTTTCAAGTTAAATTATATTTTTACAGCCCATTTAGATTATATTTAGACCCACTAAATTAATTAGGATATATTAAATCAATCCTTACTTTAATGTTTTTTATTAAAAAATACGGTAATAATGACTGAATATTTTTTTTATATTAAAAAAAAAATTTTACCCCGCAATGTACATGACGTTTGAATGATTTAGACCTAGCTATATCTCCCAAATATCCTCCACTTGTTCTAAATTAAATTGATTTCTTATTATTTCTTTGCTTTATCCCTATGTATCTACTAATACGTATCCAATGCATATCCATGTTCAGCATGAGCTTGATATGGATATGGGGGATTTTTTTAGAGTATTTGTATTTTTTTTCTACCAATTCAAATAAATATATTCTTTAGGCCTCCTAAGTCTTTATCTATGGACCCGTCACATAATTATAATCTAATTATATGATGCAGTTGATATAATGGTGTTGTTTTATTAATGGTTTGGATTAGTTATATGCGTTTTAAAATAAATGAATAAAAAAAAACAACGAATATATACCGTACATTATGCATAAAGACATGTTTATACAGTATAAATAACATCAACAAAGAAAAGATAACGTATGTTATTTAATAATCTGGACCTAATTAAAAATTATAAATATGAGGGGCTAATCGTTACCATCCCAAATAACCAAGGACTAATTCTGAAGTTCTCTGTTCGTGTTGTAAATTTGTTTTTGAAAAAAAAAAAAAAAAACAGACAAGAGACCGGTTGGTACGAAAAAAGTAGCTTCGCTGTTGTGCTGTGTTGTTCACATTGTCTTTCTCCCCGCCTTCCACGTCAGGTACGATACCATCTCCTTCCGTTAAATTTGCTTCCTTAATCCCTCTGTTTCCTAATCCGTCACAAATTCCATCTCCTCCTTCCCTTCTGTTATCCGTTTATTGCAAGTAATCCTTGCTCGCTCCATCACTCTTTACTTTAGGCTTAAAAAAGAAACCTAAATTATATATAATTATTAGACAGTAGGGTTTGGGAATTTTGATTTGAATTATTCTGAAATGGCGAACACCGTTGACGATGACGCCGATGCGGTGTTGAGCGACGTGGAAGGGGATGAACCGGTGCCGATCGTAATGAAAAGTCCGAGTCAAGAAGATATTTCCGTCGAGAAATTCCGCGAGCTCCTCGATCGAGAGCGAGCCGCACGGGAGGCAGCTGAGGCTTCGAAATCCGAAATTCAAGTGTCATTCAATCGATTAAAAGCTCTCGCGCACGAAGCAATCAAAAAGCGAGACGAGTGCTCGAGGCAGAGAGACGAAGCGATGAGAGAGAAAGAAGAGGCGTTGAAAGCTAACGAGAAATTATCGAATGAATTGATTCAAGTGAACAGGTCGAAAGAGGAGACTCAGAAAAAATTCGATGATTTGCAATCGGAGACCGAGAAATCGAGGCATATGTTAGTGAGTGGAATTGAGAAGATATCGGGGAAGCTTAGTAATTTCAAGAATTTCGCGGCGGAAGGATTGCCTAGGTCGCAGAAATACAGTGGATTACCCGCGGTTGCCTATGGAGTTATTAAGAGGACAAATGAGATTGTTGAGGAGCTTGTTAGGCAGATTGATGTCACTGCAAAATCTAGAAATGATGCGAGAGAGCAGATAGAGCAGAGGAATTACGAGATTGCCATTGAGGTTTCTCAGCTTGAAGCTGCAATCAGTGGATTGAGAGATGAAGTTGCCAAGAAAACGACTCTGATTGAGGGTTTAGAGAAGAGTGTGGTTGAGAAAGAGGGGAAAGTGTCGGAGATCGAGAGAGAGATGTTGGAGAAGATGCATTTGGTGGAGAAGGAGGCTTCGGAGATGAGGGACTTAGTTGGTGAGTATGATGACAAGTTGAGGAATTTGGAGTCGAAGATGGAATCGCATAGACCTTTGTTGTTTGATCAGTTGAATTTGGTGGCGAAAATCCATGACCAGCTTTATGATGCTATTGAGATAGTTAACAGTAGTCATTTGAATTCCGAGGTGTCTGAGTCGCTGTTTCTTCCCCAGCAAACGGATGTGGAGGAGAATATCCGTGCTTCTTTAGCAGGGATGGAATCAATTTATGATTTGAGTAGAATTGTTGCTGAAAAAACAAGGGATTTAGTAGAGGAGAAGAATCGTGAAGTGAAGAATTTGAATGAAACAGTGGGTCGATTAATGACGGAGAAAGAACACATTGGTACTTTACTTAGGAGTGCCTTGTCGAAGAGGATGAAATTAGATCCATCGTCTAAAACAAATGAGTTGTTTCAAGTGGCTGAAAATGGTTTAAGAGAGGCTGGGATTGATTTCAAATTCAGTAAAGTCCTTGGTGATGGTGAGGTATCTGGTGATAAAGGCGGCTCACTGGAAACGGAGAGTGATGAAATATACACTCTAGTAAGTGTCTTTTAGAGTTGATTTGTTCAATCCTGTTTTTTATGTTTGTATGTTTGAAATCCTAATTTTCTGTTGTGCTTGTATGTTGCACACAGGCCGGTGCTTTGGAGAACATCGTTAAGGCATCTCAGCTTGAGATCACTGAGCTGCAGCATTCTGTGGAGGAACTAAGGTATTTAGAATGATTCCTGTAATCGTAAGGCTGCATGGAGACAGTGAACATGTTCTATTTTTGTACTGACTAGGCTGTTATGTTTTGTGGTTACCTGTATTAAGGGCAGAGTCAAGTTTACTTAAAGAGCATATAGAGATTCAAGCCAAGGAACTAAGTCATAGACTGCGCAGGATAGAGGAGCTTGAAGAGAAGGAGAGAGTGGCAAATGAAAGCGTAAGCTGTTAATGTTTTGCTGAGATCAGTTCAACATCAGGCAGTTAACTGCACTGTCCATGGAACACTTCAGAAGGACAAATAATCTTTTGCGTTTTGGTGTTCTGATTACCAAGTTCACCTCTCTGGCATTGTAGGTTGAAGGACTTATGACGGACATTGCTGCTGCAGAAGAAGAAATTACAAGGTGGAAAGTAGCAGCTGAGCAAGAGGCTGCTGCGGGTAGAGCAGTTGAACAAGAGTTTGAGGCTCAGGTATGTTGAACAGATTGGTCATAAAATTTATGCTTGGACATTTTACCTGATATTTAATGGCTGATTGTGTGAACTCGTGGAACCCGCTTTCTTTATATCGTAATTTAACCAAATCACTTTTGTCATTGAATTTCCAAATAATACCAGAAGGTGCTTTTGCAAATAACTTTTGAGATAATGATTCTTTGATTGGCAAGAGCGGTTTAGCTTGAGCAAAATAAAATAATGAGAATTAAACTAGAAGCTAGTTAGAGCTAAAGGCAACAGAGAAATGAATGTTACAAAACCAGAATTAAGCAGGTTCTGTTAGACACTGCAACTCTCTAGGAAAGTAGGTGAGAAATAATTGCTCTATCATATTGTTGGCTAGAGAAGGTTTCATTTGTTGAATAGAAGAGGCTTTAGACTAATGAGATATCTTGAGAGCTATAGTTGAAAAGCCCTCGTTGATTCCAAATCCACTTCTTTTCTGGTGCTACTCATAGATTGAAACATGGGAGGCATAATTGTTCTTCTTTTTTTCTTTCTTTTTTTTGAATACTTAAATTATGGATTTGGGTTAATATGTTTACATTAATATGGTGCGAGGCAGCTTGATGAACTGTTTAAAGCAAAGATAAAAAAACCCTATGTATCTTGATACTCAAAATACTTTCCGAAGGAGGACTGGTTGGATTTTGTGCTTAATCATTATGTATTTGCAGCTGTCGGCAGTTAAACAAGAACTTGAAGAGGCAAGGCAAGCCATATTAGACTCAGAGAAGAAGTTAAAATTCAAAGAAGAAACAGCCGCTGCTGCCATGGCAGCAAGAGAGGCTGCTGAGAAGTCATTGAGTTTGGCTGACATGAGGGCGTCTAGGCTGAGGGATAGGATAGAGGAGCTCAGCCATCAGCTGGAAGAGCTTGAAACTCGAGAAGATTTGAGGGGCCGAAATGGGCCTAGATATGTATGTTGGCCTTGGCAGTGGCTTGGGCTGGACTTTGTAGGCTACCGCAATACCGAGACACAACTACAGAGTTCAAATGAAATGGAGCTTTCCGAACCCTTCCTGTGATCGTCTCTTTTCCTTTTTCCTTTTTTGTGTATGTATCACGAACTCTCAAAATTATAGAAATGATAGTCAATACATCTTCATTCTTCAAGGTTAGTTTTTTTTTTTTTTTTCCATATAATGAAGAAGATTTGCACAAGCATATGCATGATTGACTCTCTGCTGTATACTTCTGAACATTGCCCAAGATGATGATGTACTTTACAGTCAAGATGGAGCAGTTTCTTGTCAAATTTCTTCAATTCAATCTCTATTTTCTTCTCCTCATTATTATGATTCAACTTTTAAGGTCTTATGCCAAGTCTTCCACTATCCCTTTATATGGAGTCAAAAGAAAGATCTCCAAGTTGCCCGTTGCTATCTCCGTAACCTGTGTGCATCTTTTATGGTTCTTTGGTAGTTCTAAAGCTCTTCTTTCAGGTTTTGATGGGCATCGATCTCATTGGACACGGAGGATACATCAATCTGTAGGATCGCAGAGTGAATCGATTTGTTGGTAACTCTCAAGATCCGTTCTCAACACTGGTTGCAGAGTTTAGTAGAAGGCAGCTGAACAAAACAAGGAATGTTCAACTCCTGTCGACAAAAGTGCAAGACAATATGTTCCACTCACGCACACACTTGAAGCTTTTTGAGACTGATTTTTTTTTTTAATTATTATTATTTTCTTTGGCTGAAGAAGATGGGTTCCATAATTCATTTGGTGCGTGTACATCCAACAGTACATCCTCCACCGCATGTAAATCACACAGACATCTTTACATAAGACAAACTGTTAGCAGAGTAATACAGACATTTAAGAACACGTATGTTTAGAAAGCAGTGATATTCAGCCCATTTTATCTGGTTGTGCCCGCTGAGGATAGTTGATAGGCACAAGGAAAAGAGGCATCTTCTTAGAGATGGCAAGGCCAGCTGCCTCCTCCATGTTGATGGCTACTGCGTTGGGTAATTTCCAATCAAAACAGTACAAGAGATTAGCGAGTGCAAGCTCCACCATTGTTACTCCCATAAGTATCCCAGGACAAACTCTTCGACCAGATCCAAATGGCAAAAACTCGAAACGTTGTCCTTTATAGTCAATGGGGCTGTAAACAAATCTTTCAGGGAAGAACTCTTCAGAATCTCTCCAGTACTCAGGATCTCTTCCAATTGCCCAAGCATTAACTTGTATCAGTGTTTTAAGGTAAATGTCATAACCATTGATTTGAAGTAGGGGGGCAGGAGGGTGCAATCTCAGAGTTTCTTTTATTACCATCTTGAGATATTGAAGCTCATCTGTACTCTCCTCAGTTGCTCTTCCTTTCTGTCCAACAGAGCTCCTAATTTCTTCTTGTGCTTTCTTCATTATTATTGGATTTCTAGCAATCTCTGCCGTTACCCAGATGACAGTGATGGCACCGGTGTCAACTCCGCCTAAGAATATATTCTGAAACTCAAGCATCACAGATAAGTTAGATAAGACTTCTTTAACTGAAAAACACGTAGTTACGGAAATTTGATCTTCATCATCTTAACTAGTAACTTGAGCATTTTCATCTTGTTTCTGAGGTTTAGTTCTGCAAATAACTGCTTTATATCCAAGTTAATTGTATTTACTACACCTTGCATCAGGTCTTTTCCAGCACTTAAATGATGGATGGCCTATCTTATTACAGTGTTGATGTGGTGGAAAATTTCTTTTAAATTTTTTTCCTTTGTTCTAAAATTGATTTGCAGGGAACTTACTGCTACTTGTAGCTTGTTTTTTCTTGAAAAACTTCTTATCCTTTTCAAAATCTTATACTTAGCTTTTAAAGCTCTTTAATGATTCTGCCTCATAAGTATTCGTTCTTATTGAGCTCTTAAGGCATTTAAAAATTCTGTTAATGTAATTTTTTACAGATCTTTTGTATTCTTTAATGTAGTAATTGAAGATTCATATTTTTCTGGTACTATATCCAGAAGTTTTTTACAATTCTAGAGTTTGTGAATGTGGTTCCTAGCAATCTGACTTTGTTTACAATACCAAGCAACATTTCTGAGATTTCCTTTATAGTCTCAGATTCTTTCATTCTTTGCAGCCCAAACTCTTGTATCAAGTTTAGGCTTTGCATGCCACGAGTTCTTTCATCTCTTGCATATTTTTCCTTCAAATAATCCCAGACTTTTTTTATTGATTTAAGAGACATGATTCGTATAAAAATGGTTGTTGAAATAGCAACAAACAAACATGCTTTTGCTTTTGATTTCTTTGTTTTTCTCTCTTTATGACTTTTGATCTAGATCATGGTTGGATTATTTAGTAATGGAGGGACATCATATATAATCCTCTTCAATAGCTTCCCAAAGATCTAAAGCCTCCAAATAAATCTCTATTTTCACTGCCCAAAGTTGATAATTCTCTCGATCAAAGACAGGAGAAGTAATGTGAGAAAAACTTGCTTCAGCTTCTATTATAGGTCCCTTAAGAAAATTGCTTTGATACAAATTGAAAGTATTAAGTGAAGAAAGAAAGTAGAAAGAAAGTTAAAGAGAGTAAACATATGTGTATTGTTTTATTTGACCTGAAATGAATTGATTGCTTAAAATAAAAAATTAACTAAACAAAATCTTGACAACTTTTGAAGCATTCTAAATAGTTGAATTTGCATTTCGGTGGATATAACTAACTAGGAGATTGGAATTGGATGTTATTTCTTTCAAGATATTGTTCTAATTAACTTGAGATAATTACATTGTGGATAAGTTAAGATACCAAGTAATTTGATGGAATCAACTAGACATGTTTTATTTGATTTTCAAATGCCTAGTTGAGTTTGACATGCAGTGCCCTATTGTCATTTTTAGTAAAAAATGCAAAATATAGTGACAATACTAATCTTAAATAGCATGGTTCTGCTTCTGAAAGCAAACATCAATTTCAAATAACTCTTTACTTTAAATCTAGCTATAACAACAATGGAACATGAATAGTTGACCCCATAATGCAATATTTGGAATCAGCTTTGCCTTGCTATGTCTCATGTTGTATTTCAGCTCGCAAGAGGGTTATGCAAATTCCTATGATGCTTATTATGCATTTCAGCTCAAGAATTTATCTTGGAAGAAGCAAGAAAATACACCATAAAGGAAATCTCACAAGAATAAACTTGTTCACAAGATTTGGGTATCTCAACTTGAGTACACTCTCAGGTGAGAGTATTATAGATTACATGCTGCATAAATCCATTTCTCTATAATGCATGCTCAGTCTTAGCCTTGCACTAGCACACTAAATTTCATTATTTTAGCCCTCTAAAACTGTATTTGGCCCACAAAATCAATTAACGTGTGTCATCACCGTTTAGGGACTGTCTTAATTATTGTCTCTGATATTTCATTAATTTTTATCTTTATTTATTGAGTGAAAATAAATCAAGAACTCTTTCTAGAAGCAAAAGCTCACTAGAGGCAGTTTTGAGCATGTCCAGCATACTTAACAAGCCATAGGATGGATTGAGGCAACAAATTTCAACTATTAATTTGCAACTCTAATACATGATTTCCCTAAAGTTGTGGATTAGATGTTTCACAAAAGATTCCTTGAGACAAAATCTATTTTGCTAGCAAATTATCAATAATTTCAGGGTCAATTGTGATAAACCAAAAGGATTTTTAAGAATGCCCATGAAGAATCCTAAATATTTAGACTAAGAGTTGTCATTGTAAATGCATTTTCCATATGCAGGAGCTATGCAAGAAGAAGGTTTTGTTGCCAAAGACTTGGTCTAAGTTATTAGCCATGTCTATAAAGCTTGTTTGTTTAAGAATAGGTCAAGTAGTTATTATTTGATTTTCAATAATACATGATTAGCTTATTGCAAATTGCTATTAGTGTCATAATTCTTAGAGATATGATCTCAGAATTAGGAGTAGTTGTTATTTTCATTCTTGTATTTAAATCCTTTCAAAATCAATAATGTCAAGCTTATTCCAATTAAAACTCTTGCGGTTAATTCTCACTCTAAGTAAAATATAATCTGCACTATAGCATTTCATAGCCTGATTAGGACCTATCATTGATATCAGAGCCATGGGTACTAATAAAGAAAGGATTGAAAGTTTAGAGGCTGGACTGGGTGGATTCCAAAATAGCTTTAGTCGCATGAAGATTGGTGTTAATGATAGGTTGCACCAAATAAAGAATGATCTTAGCAAGCTCTCTGAAGTCCTGCTCTCCAACCAAACTGCATCTATTAGCAACAATTATGACCCTACTGCAAGCTCTCCTAATGGGTGCTCTCGTTTCATAAGAGAGGAATCCAAAGATATCTTAGAGTTCCCTCGTTTTTCTAAAGATGACCCTACTGAATGGTTCACAAGAGTGGATTAATTATTATTTTTAATTTTAAAGCACCACTAAATCTAAAAAGGTGTCTCTAGCTTTTTTCCACTTACAAGGTGAGGCTAATCAATGGTGGCAATGGTTGAGAAGATCCTATAAAAAACAAGGTAGGAAGGTAACATGGAGCACTTTTCAAGAAGAATTATGGGCAAGATTTGGTCCTACTGAATGTGAGGACTTTCATTCATGGACTGCCTCAAACCAAAAATAGTTGATGGCATAAGAATGTTCAAACCAAAATCCTTGAAAGAAGCTAGTAGCCTTGCACGAATGAGAGATGAGCAGCTAAACCGCCAATGAAAAGTCACACGATCTGTCAATCGAACTACTATCAACTACCCTTCACGAACAAGATTCAAGATAGCTTCGCCTATAAAAAGACTCTCCTGGGATGAATTGTACAAGAGAAGAACACATGGGCTATGTTTTAATTGTGAA
Organism: Populus tomentosa; assembly: GCA_018804465.1. Classification (NCBI taxonomy): domain Eukaryota; kingdom Viridiplantae; phylum Streptophyta; class Magnoliopsida; order Malpighiales; family Salicaceae; genus Populus; species Populus tomentosa. The sequence goes on from JAAWWB010001670.1 coordinate 19,589, forward strand.
GAGAAATTCACACCTTGTCACAGCTATAAAGGGCCACAACTTATACTGTTAGAAGGCTATTGTGAATATCAAGATGGAGACGATATCAAAAGCTCAATGGAATTCCAACCTAAAATATCGCATCATGCATTCTCAGGATGGACAACATATAAAACCATATGGGTACTGGCAAAGATTGTCTTTATGAGGTAGTTGTTCTAATTGATAGTAGGTTTACTCATAATTATATCAGTGAAAGGGTAGCTAATATGTTGTAACTACCAGTAGTCCCAACCGAATCCTTCAATGTCAGGGTGTCAAATAGAGGACCATTAAAATGTCAAGGAAGATTTGAAAATATTTATATTGCACTCCAAGGTATTTTTTTTGTCCTCACTTTATATGCCTTACCATTAATTGGGTTGGATTTGATCTTAAAAGTTCATAGGCTGGAACAATTGGGCACCATGGTATTTAATTAGAAGCGGTTAGCAATGGAGTTCTAGTGGTGTAATGGAACTCACAAGTTACAAGGGATGGACACATCAATTCAATCCATATCAATGAAAGCTATTTCCAAATATTTATGACAATGGAGCTCTATGTTTGCCATGTGTCTTCAATCCTTAGTTGATCCCACATCACATAATGCAATCTTAAGATAAAACAACTATTGAAGGAATTTAAAGATCTATTCCAAGAGCCAACGCAACTTCCCCTCATAAGAGAAGTAGATCATCACATCATTCTAAAAGAGAAAACAGAGCCCATTAATGTGCGACAATATAGGTATGTCTATTTTTAAAAAGCTGAAATTGAAAAACAAGTTCATGACATGTTAAAATTGGGGCTAATAAAATGTAGTACTAGTCCTTTTTCGTCAATTGTTTTGTTGGTAAAAAAAAAGATGGTTTATAACGGTTTTGCACTGACTATAAAGCGCTTAATGTTGTAGCCATCAAAGATAGATTTCTTATTCATATAGTTGATGACATGCTCTATGAGCTTCATGAAGCTACTTATTTCACCAAACTTGATTTACAGTCAGGATTCCACCATGTACGAGTACATCTCATATATATTCATAAAACTATCTTTCATACTCATAATGGTTATTATGAATACTTAGTTATGTCATTTGATCTTTATAATCCTCTATCTACTTTTCAAGCAATTATGAATTCAATATTTCTTGCTTACCTCCATAAATTTATACTAGTCTTTTTTGATGACATTTTAATTTATAACCCCAATTGGATCATGCATCTTGAACATGTTAAAAAGGTTTTTGAAATATTAAAACAACATCAGTTTTTTGTTAAATTCAGTAAATGTGCCTTTGGTTTACTAGAATTGGAATACTTAGGGCATATTGTGACTTCCTAAGGAGTTAAGGTGGATCAAAATAAAATTAAAACTATGTTGAATTGGCCTCGGCCTATTAATGTTTCTGAGTTATGTGGATTTTTAGGACTTACAGGTTATTATAAAAAAATTGTTCGTAATTATGGCCTCATTGTATGTCCTCTCACTAACTTCTCAAAAAAGGAAATTTTGGATGGCCAGATGCAGCTGAAATGCTTTTCAAAAGTTTAGAAAAGTCATGACTACTATACCAACACTTGCAATACTGAATTTCAATGATCCATTTACTATTGAATGAGATGCTTCCGGCAATGATATAGGAGCAGTTTTGAGTCATCAAGGGAAACCTGTTGCATTCATGAGTCGAGTCTCAGATACTACCAAACAATCCTGGTCTGTGTATGCCAAATAAATGTTATCCATTATTCATGCAATTCAAACGTGGAGACCATTTTTGCTGGATCGAAAGTTTTATATCCAAATTGATCAACGGAGCCTCAAGTACTTTTTGGAGCAACACATATCAACACCTGAACAATAAAAATGGGTAACTAAACTGCTTGGCTATGATTATGAGATCACTTATAAACCAAGCCACAAGAATAATACAGTTGATGCATTATCATGGGTGACGGACAATCATAGTCTTGATACCTTGTTTGTTGCTCACACTCCATTATGGGATATGATTAAAACAGAAGCTCACACCAATACTTGCATGATGAAAATAAGCGACAAAGCAATTAAAAATCTAGGTGTTCCTTACAACTGGCATAACGGGTTGGTTTGCTACAAGAATCGTGTGGTGGTGCCTCCTCATGCCAACATTTTTCCATAACTTTTACATGAATTACATGATTCCCCAAGTGGTGGACATTCAAGTGTATTATGGACATACAAGAGACTAACACAACAATTTTGCTGGTCATCCATGTTCCACACTATGAAGAATTACGTTGCTTTTTATGATGTATGCCAACACACTAAAAATAAGACTCTATTGCCAACAGAATTTTTGCAGCCTCTTACAATCCCATGTCAAGTTTGGGATGATATTACCCTGGATTTCATTGAAGGTTCCCCCTTCTAGTAGCAAAACTTCAATTCTTGTTATTGTTGACAAGTTGAGCAAATCAACGCATTTCTTAGCCCTTTCACACCCATATACAACTAAATTGGTGGTTGAAACAGTCATTGCTGGAATAGTTAAACTTCATTGTATGCCTCAATCCATCATCAACGATCGAGACCCAGTGTTCATTAGTCATTTTTGGCAAGAATTCTTCAAAATGTCAAGCACCCAATTAAAGACAAGCTTTGTTTACCATCCGCAAACCAATTGACAAACGGAAGTCATCAATCATTGTATTGAAAAATATATTCACCATTTCACTTACCAGCAACCCCGTAAGTGGCATTCCTTCCTTTCATGGGCTAAGTTTTGGTATAATACTACCTATCGAGCATTTACAGGAATGACTCCTTTCCAAGCTCTATATAGAAGGCCTCCTCCAACAATCCTTCATTACCATGAAGGTATTGTCCTATACATGAAGTAGACAAAAACTTGGCTTCTAGAGATGCTTTGTTACGGTATCTGAAAAGTAATTTACATATAATAAATAATTGAATGAAACAGTAAGTCCAAACACCGAGACATTGAATTTCAGATCGGCAATTTGGTGTTTCTGAAGTGACATCTCTATCGAAAATAGATTGTGTTCAAAAGAGCCTATCAAAAGCTTACAAGCAAATTTTATGGGCCATATCCAATTGAGGAAAACATTGGAAACGTTGCCTATAAACTCAAGCTCCCCCCTCCTCCGACTCTTGTATTCACCCAATTTTCCATGTGTCTCTTTTAAAAAAAAAAATTGGGTGAAATTATTGCTGCTAGTATTGACTTACCTCCAATGGTTGATGATGGTGACTTACTTCTGGAGTCGGAGGTTATATTGGATACACGTTGAGTAAAATGAGGATCCAAATTCATTGAAGAAAGCTTGGTCCAATGGAAACGACTTCTAGTCGATGATGCTACATGGGAGAACACTCAAGAATTATGCGACAAGTTCATCAACATAAACCTTAAGGACAAGGTTTCTATCACTAGATGAAGTATTGATAAACCAAAAAGATCTTTAAGAGTGCTCGTGAAGAACCCGAAATATTTGGACTGAGAGCTGTCATCAATGCATTTTTCATGTGCAAGAGCCATGGAGGGAGAAGGTTCAGTTGCCAAAGACTTGGTCTAAGTTGTTGGTCATGTCCACAAAGCTTTCTTGTTTAAAAATAGGTTAAGTAATTATTTGATTTTTAATAATGTCTGATTGACTTAATGTCAATAACATCTATTTTAATTCTTAGAAATATGATTTCAGAATCAGAAATTATTATTATTATTATATTTAAACTATTTCAAGATCAGGAATGTGAAGCTTATTTCAATTAAGAGTATGTTTGAAAATACAGTAGTAATTACTAATAACGCCTTTAAAACTCTTACGATTAATTCTCACGCCCGAGCATAATACAATCTTTCATGGACTGATTGTGACCTATCAAGTTGATTACTTGAACCGGACTGATTGTGACCTATCAAGTTGATTACTTGAACCTTATTGGAGGATACTTGCTAATCATTTTTTTGACAATGAAGTGACAGAAGCCTGAATTAAGCACCGATACCCTTTAACAGTATTGAGCACTAATTCCAACTCAATCATCCTCAGGCATTTAAGATAGACACGGAAGAAAAAGAGAGAGGGCTCAAACATTTCAACCAAACTCTTTGTGTTGAAATTTTTGAAACTCTCTGCAGACAGCCATAACTACAAGCACATACATACACATTACTCGCATATATTACAATCGTGCACAAATCGTACTTTTTAAGTGCCATGAGCCTCTGGCTCAATGGCATCCATGTCCCCCACCTCGAAAGAGGTGTTCTGATCCGAGCCTCTGCTTCGGAACAAAAGCTAAAAAGAAAGAAAAGCACAATCATACATTCTTAAGTGCATGAAACTATAGATATGCTTATGGGATCATGATATCTTCTGATAGTCACTGAAGGTAGTTGACTGGTACAAGGATGAGAGGTGTCTTCTTAGAGGTAGTGAGACTAACACCAGCTTTCTCTTCCATGTCGATATCTTCCTTCTTCATCCCATCGGGAAAAACCCAATCAAAACAATACAAGAGATTTGAAAGTATGATCTCCACTGTTATAGATCCCATATGCATCCCAGGACAAATTCTTCGACCAGATCCAAAAGGCAAATACTCAAAGCTTTGTCCTTTCTCAATGGAGCTATCAAGGAATCTTTCAGGGAAAAACTCTTCAGGATCCTTCCAGTACCTGGGGTCACGTCCAATTGCCCAGACATTAATTTGGACCAGCATCTTCGGGTAGATGTTATGACCACTGACCTTACAGTGAGACATGGTTTCTCGTGGGAGAAGTAGTGGTGCAGGAGGGTGCAGTCTCAGAGTTTCTTTTATTACCATCCGGAGATACTCAAGTTGATCGATGTCGCTTTCAGTAACTCTTCCCTTATTTCCAACGCATTTCCTAACTTCATCCTGCACTTTCTTCATCACTCTTGGATTCCTAACAAGTTCTGCCATTGCCCAATTCACTGTCAGTGAAACAGTGTCTACTCCTCCCAGAAATAAATTCTGATAGACAAACATCAGAATCCAATTAGACAATTAATTTGTTGAAACAATAGAGAAAAGTAGGCCATTAATTTCATAATAACAGCAAGCAAATATTTCTTTATAGCTTTAGTTTATAACAGAAATTACAGCGCTTGATGTTGCTGGACAGCAGTCAGCTTCATTTAGCATGTTGTTCTTGGTATTCCCAACACTTGCACAGAGATGAATCTCAAGAATCATGCAAATTTATCAAGCTCAACAACTTAGCTTTGAGATTATACTCTGAGGGGTTTTTCTAAATGGTATAGCAACCATGCCAAGAAACACAACAAAATTTTCTGATATAAAAGCACTTGAAAAAGCTTTGGCAATGCACAAACAAGGGCTTAGATATAATGATAGACGCCAA
>JAAWWB010001669.1:0-25005 GCA_018804465.1 Populus tomentosa
TTCATGAACTAAAATTTTTAGGATTATTTAAATATTGGTCAAATCATTAAAGAATTTTTCAAACTCAATGTAAATTTCAAAAAAAAAAAACTACAAAGGAAAATCAATACAAGTATTTTCTAAAACCATCCTAAAAAACATTTTTTTCTCTCTCTCTTTTTTATAAATAAAATGCAATTTTTTTTATAAGAATTGGGTTATATACAACGACAAAAATTATTTTTTGATTCTTACAATAAATTGTTTTTGGACCATGTTTGACAAAACCATATTTTTATTCAAAACAAATTTTTCAAAACCAGTGTAAGAACATTTTTTCCAAACACGCCCTTAAACCAAAATTCTTTTTTATCAAAATAGTAGCAAACCAAACAAAGTCTCAAGTATTTGACTCGATTTTGACCCAATTTGGTCGATCCAAAAACACTGATTCAACCATGAACCGAATAAAAAACTAAAGTTTAACCCAAAACTAAATCAAAATAGAAATTTAAGCTGAAACAAAATCAAAAATACAAAAAATACAAAAAAAAAATTCTAATGAAAACAAATCAAATACTAATGAAAACAAAGAACATGAAGAATAATGAAGAACATTCAAACTAAAAATCAGTAACCTACACATCAAACCAAACTAGATTCAAGCAATAAAATACAAGGTTTTGTTCACAATCAAGCATACATCAAGAATTAACCATCCATTTTCTTTGATTATTACTCAAATATTATGAAATTTTTTTTTATCAAAAATAGGTTTCAGTTCAAAACCAAAACCCTAAGATTAAAACTCATAAAAAACATGTTATTAATGCATGAAAACCCTAAATTATTTACTAATAATGATATATGAACTTGCAAAAAACAAATATAACTATGTGAAAACTCAAGGGTGGGTGGAGTCCATGTGACCTGCCCATACATGCCTTTTTTATGTTCAATAATTTTTTTAAAATCCTTTTGTTATTATTTTGTGTTTTAGCATTTATGTGGATTAATGAATGAAAATATTGTATTGTTTGCTTAATCTTGTTTTGATGTTATTGTTAATGTTGCTTGGATGTTTAAAAGATGTTTGTATGTTTGATTTTGATGAAATATAGTTGAATTGATCACTTTTGAGAAGTGGAAAGAGTCTAGGTTATGAACTCGTGAATCATCTTCCTTTATTTCATTTCTGAGTTTTGAACAAAGAGGGTCATTAGCCATAGGTGCCTTACCACGATCATAGCCCTCCAACGCGAAAATCAAATCAAAATGAGACCTAGAATTAGCATTTAAGACAATGTTCTTCGGATGATCACGAAGAACATGAACTCAAGTTGTCTAGAAAATGAAGCATATATTATCAAACTTAGAAAATATATTTCAAGCCACCAAACCAAGCTTTATTAACCCTAACAGATCACATTATTATAAGCAAACATGCTTGAATCAAAAACACTAATAAATAACCTTGTATCATTAAGAACATGTATAAGATTTCAACTTTTAAAATTACAATCATATTATGAGCTAACAAAAACATCAAATCTCAATTAAAAACTGACTCTTTAAATAATGAAAACCAAACTAAATTTAAGAACTAAAAACATATATCAGCAACCTAAAAAAAAACCATTAAACACTTGCTCGTGTCTTTGATATGAAAAAAAATGATATATATAAAATATAATAAAATAAAATAAAAATAAGATAAAATAAATAGCATAATTACATGAAAAATAATTGCACGAAGTGTTTAAAATTGATATGAAAATAATGGATCGTTACACTACCAACTCATAAAACACCAAAAGCCACACATAAAATGATGCAGTCGAATTAAAAACAAAAGCTCCATGACCAGGAAAAAAAAAAAGAGCCTCCAATCCACAATATAAACAGTGCAAACATATACAATGAAATCGCCAACTTTCTTAATTTTTTTTAATGTGATTGTAATTGTAATTAGACATTAAATATTTGTTTTTAGCCAATAAATTCAATTATGATTTAAGGGTTTGTGGCTCTATCCAAAGTTAATATTTTGTTTGTTTTTATGTTTGAAAATATTTTTTATTTTAAATTAATTTTTTTAAATATTTTTTTTTAAAAAAACATATTATAAATCAACCAATAATTTCCATTCCAAATCCCCTTTTTCCCCCCGCCCACAATAAATTTCTAGAAAATTGCATGTAGGAAAATCTCACACGTGTCGCAAACATAGCGGGGGAAATTCCAACTCTGGATTCTGTTAACTCTATGGACACCCCCTACAACCTTTTGAAACATCTATGCTCTGGTAAAATCTGACACCGTTTCAAGAAAAATGGTGGCAGCCATTACCATTTCTTGCCCAAAATCCACAGTCCTACAGAATCCAACCACTTTAAAAGACTCAAGTTCTAGTTTTTTTGCTGGGTCCTTGAAGGGTGTTCCTTTTCAGTTAAAACCCAGAAACAAGAGACCAGACAGCTTCAGCTTGGTGGTTGCTGCTGCAAGCAACACCCCTACCACAACTAGCACTAGCAGCGGCGGCGGCAGGTTTTACCTAAACTTTACTGGGTTTCCTTTCCCTCTTGGTCCTTTCCTTAACAGGCGCACTATAAGGACTGAGGTAACTTTCTTTATCTTCAACTTGGCCTATATAAAATTTAATGATCGGTAACTTTGGTTGCTAAGGATTTTGATCAAGAATAATGCTTAATTTTCCTAAGCTATGCATATTTACAAACTTGTCTGTCTTCAGGTTTTATCCCTCGCAGTCTCTTGTATTTGGCATCTTATAGACTTCATGTACCTATTAGGAGAGATAAATTACATCATAATGTCACTGTTTGTTTTATACTCTGGTTTCTGCTCTTTAATTGTTGATGTGCAAATGAGTGGAGGTTGATGTTTTTGCTTGCATGAAGGGCTTATATTTCATGCTGCATTGTTGTACACATTGCTAACTTTAATCAGGTGAAGCATCATTCTAGCAGGTGTTCTGTCTGTGATAAAAATTATGATAGGGCTTTGTTTTTCATATTTCCTGTGTTTCAAGTTTTTACTCTAACAAAAACTTGTGAAGTGGAATGAGCAGATTGGAAACTTCTTCTCAGTTAATATGTTTTCCCAATATTAATGTTTTCTTAAGGAAAATATAAGGACTCTTGATCTATGAGGTCTCGTAGAAATGTCTTTTAGATGAAGAAATAAAAGACTTTTTGACCGTCTACTGAATTCGATGCTTTATAAAGTAAGCTGTTTCAATTTCAATATGTGGTTGAAGATACTACTTCTTCACATACCATTAGAAAATCATGAAAGCTCTTCAATAACATACTTCGAAAATGTTGTGTTTTGAAACACCCAGAACAATGGCAGCATAAAGGCTTTCAAACAACTATGCCTTTTCAGCACTTTGTTTTTCCCCTTGTAGAGCCTTTGGGTTCTATCTACGTTGTGGTCTCGAAGAACCCTATAACGGTTTATACTGTCCTCAAGGAACTGAAATACAAATAAAATTTCCTGAATTTCTATATTGTGCATTTGGAATTGGAAACCAATAACATATTGGATAGTGCAATTTGGATCACCAAACCCCTGAATGCTGGAGCTCCTTTCCATGGCTGAATATGAATTATGAGACCGAAGAAGTTAGCCTAAAAGATGGATACATGTGTAAAGTAAAATGTTCTGTTTTACTGTCATATGTCTTTTTAAACTGGGAAGCAGCTCTGGATGAATGGGCGGAGCAGAACTTCCTTCATAGTGAGGTCCTCAGTTTCAAACCCCACTTGATGAAATTCTATCAGTATGGGAAAAAGAAATGGTCTTTAGCTCATATTAAAATTGTCCAGAAAATAGAGCAAGAGTTGTATTTGATATGCATGGGAAACACAAGTATTGTAAAAGACACAATTCTTTTGTATGCTAATATAAGCTGTAGCTAGAAGGTCTGTTCATTACACTAAGTGTTCCCCCCTTTTCTTCTGTTTTATGCCTTAGGCTGTGAAGAGTTGTATATGGCTATTCGAACAAGAACAAGCATTAGGCTTCAGCAGTGTATCAACAAACATTCGAATGACAGTCATCAAACTCAAATCTGGAGGATTATGGGTCCACGCACCCATTGCTCCAACAGAGGAGTGTATTCAGGTTATACCTTGTGTACCTTTTTTTACTCTTTAAGTAGATACTGTCAGTCTTATTTTGTTGCTTGTAGGATTTGAGTGTATGTGGATTTTAGTTTGTTTCTGTAACGCAGGAAATGTATTTTTGTTACTTTATTTTCTATGCTCATTATTGCAAGTTCATTCAAGAACAGTGCCATGTGCCATGGATAGCATCTTCAAGTCTGGTATTGGGTTACCCACTATTAGGGGCAAAACTGATCTGTCTTTCTAGGACTATCCAATAAAACCACTTTTACTCGTAGATAGCAAACCAAAATGGCTTACCCTTGCCTTAAGTTATAATTTTTTTTTTTTTATCAACTATACAGTTGTATATGATATATGTAGGAAGTAGGAAGTGCAAAATTATTAGAATTAGCTATTGGTCCTCACTTCTATTCCAGATGAACCTGTTGCAGGAGATCTGATCTTTGTTTGCTTTTCCTACATGAAAACCAACTGTTGGATGCTAGTTCATGACAGTAGGAAAGTACATCCTTGTGAAAGGAAGTGCTTCTATTTCCTACCTCAAAATTCAAAATAAAAGAAAAATGGCGACATGTGCTACTAAAACCTCAGAATTTATCACTGTTAAATTGTCTTCATGCTTGATGGAAATAAGAAACAATTGAAGGGAAGTCAGTTATGTCTAATAGTCATATATTTGGTTATTTAATGTATCCCCTTAAGCAAAATTGGCCACATTTTGATGAGAGGTCTTACTCTGCCAGCTTTTGAAGGAATTGGGAGCTCCAGTCGAATACATTGTCCTGCCTACATTTGCTTATGAACATAAAATCTTTGTTGGCCCATTTTCGAGAAAATTTCCACGGGCCCAGATATGGGTGGCACCAAGGCAGTGGAGCTGGCCCCTGAATTTGCCACTTGAGTTCTTTGGAATTTTTCGTGCCAAAACCTTGACGGATGAGGATATGTCTACCCCTTGGGCTGATGAGATTGAACAAAAGGTCCTAAGCTCGCCCGAAGTTGGTAATGTAGATTGCACATGCAATGAATTAAACTTCATTTAACGAATCACGATTCGAACAAATTTGCTGTGTATTATCTCAGGAATTGGACCGTATGTCGAGGTAGCTTTCTATCACAAGCGTTCAAGATCACTACTGGTAACAGATGCTGTGATTTTTGTGCCAAGAATGCCACCTGAATGTATTGGCAAAGAATCCTTGCTAGCATCAGCAAAGAATGGCTTGGCTGTAAAAATTCTTAGTAAAGGGAAGGAAGTCCCTCAGGAACCAGTTGTTGATAACCAGATGAGCCGGCAAAAAGGTTAGCATTTGAATCCCACTTCCAACACGGGAAACCGAATATGGTGTTGCTTGCAGTTTGAGGGTGAGAGTGTGTATGCATCACATTGAAATCAAGTTCTTGGTGCAGGTTGGGAAAGAATGGTCCTCCAGATCTTGTTTCTTGGTCCTTCTAATCTATTGGAACCTAATGCTAGCTTTGCTAAGATGTCACAAAAGTTGATTGTTTCACCCATTGTGAAGACTTTGGTCTTCAGCAAAGTTCCCGAAAAGGTAAGGAAACGAATATATTGCAATATTAGAGCTCTTATAGCTGGGCTAAGATGATTCTGTTGGCCTAAAAAGTGAACAACAACAGACCATCATCTGTCTGGTTATGGTATACCACGATTAGTACTATCCAACCAAAGAATAAACATATGATGAAATTCATTGGAATTATCAACCTACCAGAGCAAGTAAAGTCCGCACAAGTGTTTTCAATTTCAGAACGTTCAGCTTTGTTCTAAAATATGACCATTCTCGTGCTTGTTAATACTGCAGGTCAGGGATTGGATTGATAGTATTGTCCGAGACTGGAAATTCAAGAGGATAATTCCTGCTCATTTTGCTGCTCCAATAAACGCAGGCAGGTCTGAATTTTTAGCTGCATTTGCATTCCTAGATGACCTCTTGGGAGAGCGTTATGTTACTCGCCCTTCACTTTCTCTTCTATTTACATCAATTATGGGCAAGGCAGCCAGTTACTTCCCACCAGATGACATGAAGACCTTATCATCTCTTGATCAGTTTTTAGTCTCAGTGGGAGCGGTGAAGAAGACTGTCTCAGGCAGGAAGAAAACTGCATGAAACATAAATTTAGCCAATCAGTTTCACCACCTTAAATTCACTTACATGTATATCAAGTTCTCAATAAATCATCTGTCCTAGAATCCTAATAGAGTAACAAAATATATGGTTTTGATGTCCCTGGTTGCAGATGTTTTAAATGATACGATATTCAAAAGGATCAATTGTAGAAATAGCCTTGTTCTGCGAGTACTTCGTTATTAAAAGCAGATTATGCCTCCATCAAACAGGTTCTATTTGTTATCTACAGCTTTAACTTGCCATATATGCAATGAGTAAAAATTGTAGTCACAGTAATTCCTAAAAGTCTCCTCAGTTAGTGATTGTGCTTCCTCTCCTGTGGGTATTTGTTTTCATGTTACAATTTATGTTTGAAAGTTTTTTTTTTCTTGAAAAAATATTAAATTGATACATGTTCTAGAAATATTTTGATGTATTAATATCAAAAATATAAAAAAAAATCTAAAACAAATATCATCTACATGTATTTTTAATTAAAAAACACGCATTACATTACCAAACACATGAAATTTATTTGGACTGCCAGAGAAATTGCGAAGGTTGGCTGGTTCGATACTCTAAACCAGGCTTATATAGCATCTTCTCATGTTAGTGACAATAACATGACTGAGAAATGATCGATTACCAAATCATTAAGAAATTCGGAGGATGAGAGTGAGTTTCCCACCAAGACAAATGTTCATGGAATAACCAAGAATGCAAACTCCCTCCTTAAAGAACAAAACTTGCATCTTCCTTGAACTTGCCTGTTCGCACTGTTTCTGTCCTTCATTTCAAGTGAAAGGAGCTCCTAAGCAATTTATATGTTATCCATTTAGAAGCTTCGTGTGTGTCAATCACTTGCATCTTCCGCAAAGGTGGAAATGACTTGTCGGGGAATCAATCTTTCATGTTCCTCAAAATTAATAACCTTGCCTTGCCTTGAATGGCCTTCTACCACACCTTTGGGGTCATATATTAAAAGCTTTGGGCCTACTAGAGTTGAAGCTCGTAAACAACCATTAACCCTTTTCTAAGTTCTAGCTACTTACCATGTTGAATTTCAAGCATAAACATCTAATAATATATTCCCATGGGTCCAGAATTCAAGGAAGATGACTCGATGAACAGCTTTGAAAACAAAATCTTGCCGGTTCTGGAGAGGAAATGTCCACTCTTGTGCATGGATTCCTGGCACTTGTTCAACCAGAAAATCAAATACGGAATGGATCACTGCTTATCATAAATACTTGAAAACCTATATTCTGGTTGGAGGGTCACCCTCTCCTCAACTAAAAACTATACCACACCAGCTGTGTTGAAATTTCGTTCTCAGCAGGCCTGAGTGTACACGCTCGTGCAAGCCACTCATTGATAATCGTATAAACAAACAGAGAATTGTTTTCCGTTTTCGTGGGGCACAGAACTTTTCAGAGAGTAACTTTTCTTCGAGATGAACACCGCAGCAATAAAAGAAGATGATGGCTAGGTAGCTAGATCTTGAAAGTTAAAACATGGGTGTCATGGACCATGAGAGAGTTAGAGAGAATCCAAAGTGACTTTTACTATTACTCAATTGTCTCTTTCCTCTTTTTTCTTCCATTTGGGTCGTGACTTTGACAGAAACTTTAGGGCATGCCTCCATGTTCTGATGCAAATATCATCTTCTTTTCATACTTTACACTTCTTAGAGAACGTTCAAGCAACATTACTTTCCCCACGAAGTAAGGGCTAGCTACGAGGGGCTTTATCTTGGAAAAGCCATTTGTCCAGCCTTTAAGTCTGTGAAATGTCAGACATAAAGCACTGCAGATTTTTATTATTTCTTTTCTTTTTGAGCGTGAGAAACAGCAGCAAGCCACAAACTTGCCGACGAATTAGCTAGACAATATTGTATGAAATTATAACTTATTGTAGATTGATTAGGGGAGAATCTAATGCCAATGACAATATTACACTAGTTAAAAATGGATGTTATAAGTTTATCATAGTTTGAAAGAATGGTAACCATTATTTTTTAAAATATTTTTAATTTAAAAATATATTAAAATAATATTTTTTATTTTAAAAAAATTATATTTAACATTGAAATATTAAAGCGATTCAAGAATCTTAAAATATTAATTATTATAGAATAATATAAATCATATCTTGAGATTTTATCTAACAATTTAAATTTTTAGATTAAATTTGTTTTTTTATATGGTATCAGAGCTTTGATAACCAAGCAATCATAAGTTTGAATCTCACAATTCTTATTTATTTGATAAAAATTAAACACAAAATAATATGAGCCCTTACAAATTTCAAGTTCAAAGAATTTTGAGGATGTATAATAAAATAATATAAATAATTTTTTTAGACCTTACCTAACAATTTAATTTAGTTTTTTGATTGAATTGATTTTTTGATATTAATTTTTTATAAAATAAATATTTTTTTTATAAAACACTGTTTAAACGAAATTTCAAACTGCTTACTTTACAGAAGAATGATAATTAATTTAGGGTGCATAGGATACCTGCCATCATGAAATCTTAATTCTCATGCAAACCAAATCATATAGGCACCCACCCTTTCTGCTGATCAATTCATGCATCATCATAATCATAACCAGACCATTCTATTCGCATCTTCACAAATCTTGATATAGTGATGACGTCGACAAGACACAAAGTATATAAATCGGAATTAAGCTTAACTAATTCTAGGTTTCACGAACAATTAATCTTAAATTCCAAACTTATAGTGCAAGGCAGTGTTTGTGTTTAATTAATTTTATTAAAAAATAATATAAATAAGATTTTATCTAACCAATTAAGTTATTAAACTAAATTAGTTTTTTAATATGATATTAAAATCTTAATTATTAAACAAACATGGTTTGTTAGAAAATAATATAAATTATATTTTGAGATAGTTTTTTGACAGTTTTTTAAGGGCACTAAAAGTATTTTTGTTTCAAATTAATTTTTTTGTGTGTGTTTTTAAATTATTTTAATATATTGATGCTAAAAATAATATTTTTTTAAAAAATAGTATTTTAATATATAAAAAACACTTTTAAAAAATAAAAAAAAATCACAATAAAAACACAACTACTAACCAAAATACACGGTAGAACTTGTTCTGATTAAATTTTAAATTTTTTTATTTAAATTAATTTTTATATATTTTTAGATTGATTTAATGTGTTAATGAAAAAATAATTTTTTTAAAAAAATATATATATTATTTAAATATATTGCTAATTTAAAAAAAAAAATCGGGAGAACAACCTATGCACACTTTTTCAACATTTGGTGGCCAAAGCAGAAGTTGCTCATTTTGTGATTTGGCCAGTGGCCCCCATGGGCATGGCACTGCTTCTTTAAAGCTATCCTTTCCCACATATAAAAAAAAAGAAAGAAAGAAAGATTAAAAAAGCATATCTCACAGAATCCAAGTCTGAGAAGTGATTAAGAAATGATATTATTAACTGATGGAGGAAACCATTTAAAAAAGTCAACAAATCCTTACAACCGACCACCACAAAATAAACTGTAGATCATCCAATGTCTGTTGATTGCCATTTTTTTAATTTGGAAAATTAAATCTTCTATACATAGTTTTTAGACCTGTTGGATTTAGTTCAAGACTTCAGTTTCAGGTTTTAATCAGATTATTAGGTTTTTTAAATTAATTTTTTTTTTAAAAAATCAAAACAACATTGTTTTAATAATAAAAAAATAAATTAACATATTGCAATTGAGTTTTTAACTGGAATTTTTTAGGTCAATTAAGTTACGAGTCATACCAGATTTTTTTTATTATTATTTTTTCTTCAACCCAATCTAGTTCTAGTTTTAACTCGACTAGATATCAAATCAACCTGTCAAGCCTAATCGAGTTTTAAAGCTACACTTTTATGTGGAAAATATTGTTCATAAAATATTAATAACCGATTATTTTCTTATAATTATAAAAAACCTTATTTTGATTGTTTTTTTTCCTTTCAATCTACGGATTGAAAATCACAGTTCGCTTATGTGATTAACAAAAAAAAAATCAAATTAGATTTAAAAAACATGCTAATATAAATCTGCATTATTGTTTTACAAACCTGTTTCTCTTTCCCAAATGTGATTTCTCTCTCTTCTCGCTCTTTCTAAAAACCTTCTTGAAAATTAGGGCTGAAAACATCTTTGTTGGTATTGTTTTTTTAAACTCAAAGTTGAAAATTAGGGATGAAAAAGAATTACAAAAAAAAGAGAATATATATATATATATATATATATATATATATATATATTACTGTTTTAATGAACACCTCTTTGCCTATTCGTTTTTGTATTTTAAAAATGTTTTTGAAAAAATTTAAATTTTATTTTATTTTTTCTTTACTTCAATTTAATATTTTTTTTTGGTATTTTCAGATCTTTTTGATAAATTTTTTGTTTAAAAAAAAATTATTATTTTGATGCATTTCTGAGTGAAAAACAACCACAACTACACTTCCAAACAAACTCTTTAAAATATTAGTTATAATAATTAATTTTAATTAAATATGGCAATAATTAAGAAAATTCAATTTTCAAAATTTGTATGTTATCTCCATAACATGCTACTTGTGAATTAGCTCAAAGCTTTTATATTTTTTTTAAAAAATGGTAATGTAAAATTGGTAACCGGTTCAAAACGTTTGAAATTTAAATTATTGAGTTATTAACAATCAATTTCTTAAAAAATTAATGAATTAAAATAGCATTTAATTATATTGAGAATAAAAAAGACTATGGCAACAATGAAAATAGATGAAACATGTTTATTTTTTGTTTTAAAAATATAAAAATTTATCTTAAAAATACATCTATTTTTTATGTCTTTTATTTTTTCAACCAAATATATTTTTATTTTTATGTTTCAATAGACACTTGTTGGCCAAACCTTAAGAAATAAAACCACAAGAACCTATTAATTTAAAAAGTAATTGAAATTTTTTATATAATATGAAATTTCATTTTAATTATGAGAAACGTGATTAATTTAGGCCTAATTTCCATTGATGCAATAAATTCAATAACTTTTCCAAATTAACAACCAAAATAAGTTAGTAAATCCTCCCAAAAACCCCATCTTTGACTTTGGCTAGGTCTAGAAGTAAAATAAAAACCCAAAAAAGAAGAAGGCAAAAGGCGGTATAATTATAATATAGTGCAACACGCATCTCTCTCTCTCTCTCATAGACATGTAGAAATATAATGGCAACAACCGCATAATATTGCAGACAGAGAGAAGAAGCCTTAGCCCACCAATACCAAATACCAAAACCTGAAAACGAAACATAGTTGCTTGCATGATCTCTCAACCCTAAATCATTAAAGAAGTAAAACTGACCAAATTCTCATTTCACTTGCATTTCCCTTGTTTTATATACAGTTTCTCTCAACAGGTATGTAAAAAAAAACAAAAACTAACTTCCCTTTTTGTTACGTTTCTTTATTTAAGCTTTTCGTATTGCTTTTGTTTCTATATTAAAGTTCCTTTTTTTAGAAAAGTTCGAGATGGGTTTTTGTTTTGCAAAAATGGGTTCCTTTGGAAGTGGTGTTTTGATCATGGGTTTTTGAGAAAAAAGCCTGTTCTTGGTGCGTTTCTGTTCTTATTTTCTCTCTTTTATTTGTGTCTTCTGTTACAAAAATCCTGCTTTAATGTAGGTTTTTTGTTTTAGTTTAGTGAATTATTGGATTGTATCTTTGTTTTTAATTTGGTGGCATGAACTTTTAGGATTTTGGTGATATTTTGGTTGAGAGCTTCATTTGGATTTGATTGGTGTGTTATGGTTTGATTGCTTTTATTGTAATTCTCATTCTTGTTAATGTATGCGGTAAGAAATGAATAGAAATGCATGTTATATTGATATTGTTTCGTCTCCTTGTTAAACAGTTAGTGTGGCTATGAAAATAGCATGTTGAAGAATATTGTTGTTAGTAGGTTTGAGAAATTGAAAGATCTCAGGTTTAATGTATTTAACAGTTGTCAGTTAGTTTAAATGAATAAGAGAATCCATATGTGAGTATGCTTTTGATGCTGTGGATGGTTTATTTTGGTTTCCAGGATGTTTGGAATAGCATAGAATTGAATTAGATTGATTTTGTGTTAAAATTATCATTTTTGGATAATAAAGTGATTCCATTTATCTATTTGTTTATGTTCTTTATTTATATTGTTTTGCCTATTATGAGATTGTGTGGTGCTCTGCTATCTCATTTTAAGCTTTGGAAGTTCTTGATTACTCTGTTTGATCCAATCCTCGAAAAGATTCTATCCTTCAAAAACAATGTCAAAGTTGATTTCTTTAGATTGTTGGTGTCTGATATGTAAAACAATTCAAACATAACCAATTGAAGCATGTTAATTGGTAGTATTCGAGCTTTTGAATTCTTTAAAGTTCAGAAAATAAAATAAGTGATATGTCAGTGGTTCTTCTGCTTATCTCTCTTGAAATTTGTAAAATCATTATTATATTACTCCTTATTGTTTCACTATTCATTTGGGATATCCATATCATTTTCTGTGGTTTACAAGAAATTTACTTTGATCTCAAAACATAAATGGATTGTTGTTTACTTTCCAGGTTGAAGATTGAGATTTCTCCAGTCCAAAGTTTTTCACTCAGCGTGATATCAGATTAGATTTTTGTGAGTTCGCTTCCTTGGTTTTAATATTAGAATAAGATTTGGATAATACCAGAATTTTTTCTCTCTAGATAATGCATTCAAACTATACCATCATAACTGGATGTTCGTTGTTGGCAGGGTTGCATTTTCTATACTTTCATTCCCCTCATCTTGTGTGTGTCTGATGGCTGAGCCGAGCATCAGTCTAGCAGTGACCCCAACAATAGCTGAGGCGGATGGAGGTAATTCAAAAAGAAATTCTATGGGAAAATCAAGTTCGTCGGATACAAGCAAGGAGATTCTTCCTCACTATCTTCGAGCTTCTACTGGTTCATGTCATGATTTCTGTAAATATGGGAGGAAACATGCATTTGAAGAGAAGGCAAGGCGTTCCTTTCCAAGAAGGATTATAAAGAAACTACCAGATGACCAAAGTTTGGCAGAGTCTCAGACAGAGGACTACAGTACATCAGTGGTTGAGGTCAATTCTAGTCCCAATTCCAAATCCCCCAGTGCTAATAGTCCTGAGATCATCAAGCGAGAAGTGTCAACCAAATCAGTTGTCCGGCAAACTCCACTGTTCAAAGAAGTCCTGACTAAGAGGATGACGCCAACAGGTTTATTAGCAAGGTCTTTTGACAGCCAAAGTTCGATATTAAGAGAAGCTCTGGCCAAGAAAGAATCATCAGCTGGATTACCTCTGGCAAAATCATTTGATGGCCAAAGTCCAGTTTCAAGAGAAGTTCTGGCCAAGAAAAAATCATCAGCTGGGTTACCTCTGACAAAATCATTTGATGGCCGAAGTCCAGTTTCAAGAGAAGTTCTGGCCAAGAAAAAATCTTCAGCTGGGTTACCTCTGACAAAATCATTTGACGGCCAAAGTCCAGTTTCAAGGGAAGTTCTGTTCAAGAAAATGGCATTGACACAGGAAGTGTCAACTAAGTCAGCTGACAGCCAAGGTTCAGGGCCAAGTGAGATTTGGATGAGGAAGAAGACATCAGCTGTGCGGAGGAAGGAGAATTCAAAAATCAAATCATCAACTAAATCAGATGGCAGCCAAGGTTCAGGGTCAAGTGAAATTTGGATGAAGAAACAGACAACAGCTGTTGGGAGGAAGAAGGATTCAGAGGTCAATTCATCCCCAAGCACCTCTAAGCAGGATTTGGCATCATCTTCTGAAAAACCAGAGGTCTCTATGAAACAAGTGTTGTCAAAAGCAAAAGAAGTAAAATTATCTGCAAAATACGCTAGTACTTTGAATCCAAAATCATCTTCTCCTGATGCTTCAAGAGTTTTTGGTGCCAGAAGAAATGGTGACATCAAGATCAAACGGCGTACAGGGACCTCCAAAACAGTTGCAAAGAATTTACAAGCATCCCCAAGGGCTTCATTTTCTCCTAGAAGATCAGTCAGTGGTGTTGCTAGAGGACTTGCATCCCCACGAGCTTCATTGTCCAGTAAACCTTCTCCTATTAGAATTGCATGCCTGAATGAAAAGAAGAATAGGAGCTTGAAACTCACGCCTCAGACTAAAGAAATTAATGCTAAGCAGCACAAGAATAAGAATTCCCATAAGAATGCCGATCCTGTTCAACCCGATGGCAAACTCAAAGAATCCAACGGTGACATGATCCAGGAGAAAACGTTGTATGTCATCAAGATGAAAGCTGACAACAAATATGTGGAGTCTGATCACAATGAGAATGTTTCTGTCGAGGCATCACCACCTCTGCTGTCTTCACTAAAGTCTCCATCCCTCCCAAAATCTATCTCCTCCATGTCCCATAGTGAAAAAGATGAAGAAGAGTCTGAGTATACTGTGACAGAAGCAGAAGATGACACTTCCTCTGAATACGATGAAACTGAGTGCATTGAAGAGACAGAGACTTTGGAAGCAGAACACAGAGGGAGGAATAGACAGTCTGGGATGGTTCTTTCTGAGGACAAAGATGGCAACCCTGTGAAATTACGTTTCAGGAGGGGAAGGGTGATTGATATTCTGTCTGAGAATAACAGTCCAAGGAGGTTGAAGTTCAGGCGAGGAAGAGTGTTGGGGGGGGATAACCAAAATCTCAAAGCTGATGGCCGAAGAAGCTTCAAGAGGAGAGAAGCTGATGGTGATGTGATTGACAGCAAACATGATTCAGGAAAATTTGTTTTGAGGCATCAAGATGTTCATGGAAAGAAAGATGCGCAGGGTCTGTTTAATAATGTCATAGAAGAAACAGCAAGCAAACTTGTAGAGACAAGGAAAAGTAAGGTTAAGGCCTTGGTGGGTGCTTTCGAGACGGTAATCTCCCTGCAAGATGGCAAACCCTCTGCAAATGCTGCTTCTTGAATTGGAAATTTCTGCTAAACTAAAAATAAGAAAAAATTTCTAAAAAACAATTAAGTCCAAGTGAATGCTTGGTCATTAACAGTCCATTGGTTTTTCAAAGGACTGGTAGGAAAATAAGACCAAGCTTGCACTGATAAGTGTGATTAACAAGCTTATGAGTTGTGGAAGTGTAAAAACGGTTGCTTCGGTTGACATTAATATACAGAGTGTATGCATCTTCTTTTTTCAAATTTGTACCTAATATGATTGGATTCTATTTGTGAATGAAACAAGTATCCTCGTGTAGTGTGACTCGCAAAAGAAAGCTGCATGACATGATTTTTTCATCCTTCCATAATTTATCATGCGTGTTAAGCTTTCTCTTGTTAAATGTGATGCGTAATCTGTATTTCGTGGGATTTCATGTTTCTCTGTGATTGAATTCGTCGTCAATCCGTTGCTTCCATTTGTTATTACGATGTGTTTACAGAGGGCAGACCAGATGCTTTCCCAAACCACTTCTGTGGAGTGACAATGTCTATAAACCTTCCGGTGCCAGTTTTGGCAATTGGGTGCGCCATTGTGTGAGCTTGCTTTTAGCCAGCCTTAGAATAGTTGAAATTACAAACCCGAATCATCGTCCCGATCACTTGATTTGCATTATCCTTGAATCTCTTTTTCAAGCATTGAAGATCGTTGCTGTGCTTTTGCAACATTTTCTGTGTTCATAGAATCCTGCTCAATACCAGCCTTTGATTTGCATTATCCTTGAATTTCTTTTGAATTTTTCATTGATGGGAGTGTTTTATACTTCATATCAATTTAAATGGCAGGGTGATGAGAATCCAGGACATAATGAAACGGGGCCCTGGTTAAATATGCTGCGCCCATTTCCGCCGGTACACCCGTAATTCCAGCGAGTGGTTGGCGTGGCACATCTGCCTTTAGCACAACTCAACGAGCAAGAAGAAATACCATCACATCAAGTAATTCTATTTTAAGTAGCTAATAACAGGCTAACACATTATTTATGACATTCAACAAATAATTAAAGTATTTATTATCGATGTTATTTGCATCAACATTATAGCACCACCTAGTATCATGCAACTTTATTAGAAATTGAATTTTAATTTTTTTTTTTTAAAAAAAAATTGTTTCTAATCAAGCCATCCATCATACAAAATCATGCATGGTGGGTTCGCACAAAATCATGCTTGCAAATAGGTTTAGCCTTCAAACAAGTGCAAATGTTGTCAGCAAAATCCAAGTATGTTTTGGCAGCAAATGTTGTCATCAACATCGTCACTATAATCTCAATCAATTTCCACACTCATTTATAATTTATTAATAGCTTATTTAGAAAAGTAATGATGATTTTTTTTTAAAAAAAATTAATTTATTTTTAATATCAATATATTAAAACAAATAATAGTTAGTTTAAGTAATTTAATGCTTATTTTTTTAAAATAAGATTTGGAGTTTGAGTCTTGTGAATAGAGTAGACTATCACTGAAAAAATTTTATTTTTTAGTGGATCATTCAGGCTTGACCGGATTAGTTGAGGTTTGGAAAACTTTTAAATACTGTGGTTTAGATAAAAAAAATATAAAAAAATTTAATTTTTTTAAAAACATTGTATGGAACATAATTTTATAAGCTATTTCTAAAAATATTTAGCACTGGATAAAAATAATGTTTGCCTAAATTTTGAAATTTTTAATACTTAAAATATATTTTTTAAATATTTTAGATTGTTTTAAATTTTAATATAAATAAAAAATAAAAATAAAATATTATTTATATATTTTTTAATAAAAATTACTTGAAAAACAAAGAAACGACAAACCAGCTCAAACAGCAACCATAGAGAATCTCGAACAGAATCTGAAACATGGAAATATACCCAATCAAAGGATGCCAAAGAGGCACACAGACAGTGGTCATCCATCCATTAATAAAATATGCTGTGAAAAAATCTACACCTGACACGTGGAAAAATGTGGGGGCTTCAGAATCTTTCTCCTGTGGAGTGTGGACAGTGTAGTAGTTGTAGTGCTCTTGGCATTTCATTTCCCTCAAATTTTAAAAATACCCCATAAGTATGGGTTCTACTTATCCACCTGACTGTCATTCTCTCCCAAACAACCACCAATGAGCTTCTAACACTTGCTCTTTATACTCTTGCGTGGCGCAATATGAATGGTTTTGATTTGAAAATAAAAATAAGCACGTAACCGTATCTGTCCAAGAAATATAAAACTTTTTTCTTCTCCTATATGCAGCCTCAAGAAAGCCGTCTGCTCTCTCTGTCTCTCGCTCCAATCTCTGCATTTCCTTTACTCTCCATACTCCTCTTTCTGGAGTGCGTTATTTCTCACTTTGGACCGGAATACGTCTCAAGGTGTTTATGTGCATGTAAGTGGTCACAGTTTCCGGCTTTTTTTGGTGAAGTGTTTTTTTTTTGTAACCAGTGCTTCACAAAAAGCCTAATCTTTGCTTCATTTTTTTGGTGTAAATTTGGTTTTTTAGGGTTTTTGAGGGTATGAGAAGAGGATACTTGTTTTGCTGAGGTAGGAAATTTTGGGTTTTTTATGTGATTTTAATTACGATCCTATCCACTTTTAAGTTTTAACTTCTTTGCTTTTTCTAGTTTGATTTTGATGTGGGCTAGGGTCTTTTTTAGCTCTTCAACCTCAAGTGCTGTTTTTGCATAATCAAGTGAATATGTGAAGTGGATTTTTCTTAGATTAAGTGATTGCACTTTTATTTTTATTTTTATTTTTATTTTTATTTTTTGGTTTAAGTGGCTTGCAATTTGATAAATTGTTCTTGTGGATCTAAGCTTTGGAGGGTAACTCACATGCATTGAGAAAATCGTTGTTGTAGTTTGCTATGTGATGCTTGAGATGATGGAACTTAAACAAGTTTTGAAGCTTTTAATTGTTAGGATTAAGTGTCAACTTGTACCGTGGCAAGTTTCTATAAAATGTTATGCATGATTAAGGCATGTGCACTTTCGAACAGAAGCGCTGGAGCTCTTTTTTACTGAGCAATGCATATGTAGCTCAGAAGGTTGTATTAGTACTCACATATAGATTAACGTTGGACTTTGTTTGATAGGATTTCGTTTTTCAACTAAAGTTTGTTGCAATTGTATCTTTTGTGGTTCCGTTGAAGATTATGATGCTGTGTGCTTTCAATTTGACATTTTTTTCCCGTTGAACTTCTAGATTAATTATAGCAGGAGATGGTAGATTTAATAATTAAGATCACAGTTCATGAATTTTCTTGACTTAACATCATTATTGTTGGCACTCATTCTTGTTATTGAATGAGAATAGATGATTTGAATGGTTAATTTGTAGGTATATATGACTCCATAAGTGAACCGTATTCTTTCCCATGACTATGATATGAATGGTATTTAATATAAATTTCTTATTATTATAGTATACATATAAACAACATATGGATCTAGTCTTTACTGGTTCACTTTGCCCCGTGTTCCAGTGCTATTTTCTTCCTTTGGCTTCATGCCCCTGAATTGCTCAGTCAAACAGTTGTTTCTCCAATAGAAATCAGCCCGACCTTTGTTTTCAGCTTGACAAATTTTGTCGTCAAATGCTATAACTGTTGACTTTTAACTGTGTTGATCTTGATAGGAATGGACAACAAACTGATTATCTTTGTTATCATATATTACTATCTTACTAGGTGGAGACAATGATTTTAACAAAGCAATATCGTTGCGTACACTCCTCAAGCTGTCAATGCATAAAAGGGCATCTAAGTGAAGATGTGATTTTTTTAGTGTTTCAACAGCTGAACTGGAACCCTAAGTTGATTGCAACTCTGTCATGTGTATGCAAATGGTTTGATGATCTTGCCAAGCGAGTATTGTGGAAGGCATTTTGCCGAGCAAGGGCTCCAAAGATGATGCTTGATCTGCAGTCCAGTGGAAGTCACAGCGTTGATGGGAATTGGAGGGCACTTGGGAAGCTGCTTATTTACTGTTCAGGATGTATCAAGGGTGGCCTGTTTAATAATGTTCACATTCCTGGTCATTTTGTTTATAGGACTCGGTTTTCTAGGACGTCGGGGAAGAGCTTTCTTTTGCCACAGTGCAGGACAGATGTATTGTATGTGTCTGACCCCTGCGAACATCTTGACCAAGGGGATGAAGGGGATGTAGGATTTTTCCGAGGGATTTTTAAGTCATTCTCAATGTCGAAGGTCCGGAAAATGCTGATTAAAAGGGGGGCCCAGCTTCACCCAACCGAGGTGTGTCCTTATTGCAAAGCGAAGCTGTGGAGCATGCAGCAAGCTGAAATGATTCCACAGAGTGCCAGCTGCAGACTGGGTGCCTATGACGACTCCATTGAATATTATGTGTGCCTCAATGGACATGTTCTTGGAATATGCACTCTCTTACCATTGTCTGATTCCGAGGAGGTTTCTGAGCTGGAGTAAGTCAGAGTACATGCAGGTACCCTCCTTTACTGAGTAATTTACTCTTTGTTAGAAAGGAACTGAGATAAAATTCTAGGGGGTTTTTGACTGTTGTCAAAGAGACATCTTCGATTTGCCATGAACAACAAAGTAACAACCTGTAAGACGATATGCAGTGTCTGTGGTTGTGCGGGCATGGAAGAGCATGCGTTTTCTGTTGAGAAATTAGATGCTACTGACTTGTAAGGTATTTTACGTGCTTTTCCTATCCAGAAATTTCTACAATTGACGGTCTTTTTTTTCTCTAACAGTTGTCTTAGCAGGCTTGGATTGTTTCTTGTGGACTGAGCAAATGTGGACGAGAAGGGATAGGCTAACCCTGAAGCTTTGTGACCAACCCTCACAATCTCTTCTAGACTTTCAACAACATTGCTTCCTGTTCATGCTCAGGTCAGTTGTTTCATAGAGAAGGGCTGGAGGCTGTAGCTGACGAGCTTTAATCATCTGTTACTTACTGTGAGCGTGTAATACTGTGTGCTTTTTATGTATGCCCATATTTGTGCTTCCATGGCAGATTGGTAACTGCAATAATTCACAAACCCCTGTTGTCTATGATCGATCAGTTGCTTTACCCTTAGATTTTCTATGAAAATCCTAATACAAATTAGAAGGCTCAACCTTCTGTATGCCCTCTGCGGAGAATTATATTTTGCTTCCGTGGCGTAATTTATATTAGTTCCAGTGAAGGATGGAGTACTTGTGAACAACTGGAAACTACAATGTGTTTTTTCGTTTCTCTGACTGTTATAGAAATGCTCTACGCCGCGGGCTGAGAAGCGGCGGGGTCAATTGTTTCTCAATCTAATAAAAAATAAAAATGTTGAGGGATAAGAAGCAAGAAAAATATGAGATTAATGTCATTAACTTATTTTGATTTAATAGGTGCGGATAGTTTAATAATATAATTAAAAAGTAGATAATGATATTAAATTAAATAAATATTTGTTAATATT
The DNA here is from genome assembly GCA_018804465.1 of Populus tomentosa. Taxonomy (NCBI): domain Eukaryota; kingdom Viridiplantae; phylum Streptophyta; class Magnoliopsida; order Malpighiales; family Salicaceae; genus Populus; species Populus tomentosa. The sequence continues at coordinate 20,698 of JAAWWB010001669.1, forward strand.
ATGAAAAGATTTTTTTTTTAATATTTTTTTAAGGTTTACAGAATATGATAATTTTATATAAAGTAAAATAAAAAAAAATTAAAGTTTAATTTTTAATAAATTAAATGTTAAATGATAAAATCAAATAATAAAAACTTAACTCGAGGCAACTTACCAGCATAAATATACAATTTGATTGTGAGATCGAGATAACTTTATAAAAAGCAAATTGAATAAAATAACAAAACTTAAATTCAACACAACACAATATGGTAATTAAAAAAAGATCTAAATCAACCCAAGTAACTCATTAAGCCCATAATTATGAACATGAGATCAGGATGATCTTATAAAAAAAAAATTATGAAATTTAATTCTCAACCACCTTAATGTTTGATGAAATTAAAAAAAAAAAAAAAACCTAAAAAAATTTAAAGTCAACTCAAATTAATCTTCAAAACTAGTGATCTAAGTAATGAGACAGAGACTAACTCCATAAAAGATAAATCCATAAAAATCACAAAGTTAAATCCACAATTAATAAAATAATGCTTAATGATGAAATTCAATTAAAAAAAACTAAAAAAATCTGAAGTCAACTCAAGCTAATTTTCGAAACTAGTAATTTAAGTCATGAGACAAGAACTAGCTCCATAGAAGACAAAACCATAAAAATCACAAAGCTAAATCCACAGTCAATAAAATGTTGAGAGATAAGATTTAAAAAAATAATAATAAAAAAGATAAAAGACATAATAAATAGCTATCAAAAGAATAAAAACAAAATTTGATATCAAAATAAAATGAAACAAAATGTGTGAGGGGATCAAATTGAAAAAAGAAATTAATAAAACATGATAAAAAAACAAAACAAATAACAATCAACATAATAAAAAAATTAAATTTGATATAAAAAATAAATGACATGGCATCTTTTAATTTTGATAAGTTAGTGTGATTCTCAAAAAAAGGGAGGGGAAGAGTGTGGGGTGACACTTCCAATGCTAATGTGGAATTCATTATTAATCACTTGGAGACTCTTCACGACCGCTTGAATCTCGTGGACACCTCCCACCAATTAGCAAGTACGTTGCACCTGCTAGCCTATATTGACCTGCTTGTTTACCCCAATTCCCATATAATTTTTCAATTTTTATTGTGGTCTCTTAACACTAGATTGTTTTAAATTAGTTGAATTTTGTTTTATTTTGCAAAAACAAACGTTAAATAAACTAAAAAATTTTCCTTAATATTGCAAGATCTCTATATCAAGGCAATAAAAAAAAACTACCTAATTAAATCTCAAATAAAGCCAGGACGAAGGGATCAATTTGAAAGAAAAATAAGTGGAGAAACCGAAATTAAGAAAAGGGGAACCAAAATTAACCCCTCCTCCAATTGACCGTAAAAATCAAAAAAGGAAAGGATATTTCTTTAAGCTTCAAATATGGTCCTTGAAGTTATAGTTATTTTAAATCAATTAAATTGAATTTTATTTTGCAAAGCTGAGAATTAACCGATTTTCTTGGTACCTCGAGATTTTTATATGCACATATGAAAAACAAATCATCAATATCAATTTTAAATCAAAGCAATGTAAAAGGACCACATGAGAAGAAAAAATTGAAGGACCAAAACATAAAAAATACAAGGGACCAAAAAAAAGGGGAAATCACTGTAGGAATGAACAGTGGATTCATTGATACCTATTAGTTTTTTTTTTTTTTCAATAATTATAATTTATAATAATAGGAATTTAGCATTATCTTCTCATTGTAGGGCTGCCGGCCTGTCCTCTGGTTGAATTTAAGTTTTGCCATATGAAAATGGATTCCTCTGCTATGCCATTTTCCAAATTCTTACAAGCAAACCAGTTGGTACGCTGCGTAGTTTTAAAACTTTCAGGTTTGGTTTTGAATTTTAAATTTTTTTAAAAAAATCAAAACGATATTATTTTAATTAAAAAATAAAAAATAATAAATTTATAGCCAGGTGGTGTGGATCACACTGATTTTTTTTTCCCAATTTTTTCTTTAATCTAGTTTCAGTTTCAAATCAGCTAAATTCCAGATGGACCCGCTGCATCAATTTTCAAAACTATGGTGTGCTGGACACAGAAGTGACGACCTCAGGTTGACTTGACAAAGAAAATGATGCTTCTCCGAATTGCGCTTTAGAAAGTTGTCCCCGAATTTGTTTTGAACAGGACTGATGTTAATGTTAATTAAATTGCGCTTTAGAAAGTTGTCCCCGAATTTGTTCATTGTGCACAAGATTGGCACAATTTGGAAGTGAGCCTGTAAAAAGAATTGGTAACGAAATTTAACACAGCCCTCAAGTTCAAGATGCCTGGATGGTTTTCCCTGACATGAATAATACGATAAACAAAATAATCTAATAATCACTTTTGAAGGAAATGAAGCAGTAAATCTTCTTCTTCTTCTTTGCAAGAGAAACGAAGCAGTAAATCATCAAAGCCTTGGTTTCAAAGTGCATATATATTTGATCTGGAAGACTTGTCTCAATAAACTTGGTTGCATAATCAAGCATTAAATTGATTATTTTAAGATAACGCAAAAAAGGTATAGCTGCATGTGATTAACTAGCTTCTTGTCATAGATTAACGTATAGCATGCAGTAGCATATACAGACAAGGATAGAGGTATATCTCTATTGAATCATAGTCTGCTTAACACCAGCATCCTCTTCTTCAAAGTCCAATCCTGAAATGCTCATCCTCCCAATGTTAACTGCACAATTTCAAACCTCAGCAAGTTGATTCACAAGGCTTTTCAAGCTCTAAACAGTTCATATATCGCCTTGCGTAAACCAAATGCTGTATGATTACTTAAAGAAGTTCCAAGTTTGGGACACCATATGTCAATGTGAAAACAAGTATAAGAATCAATATGCCATTTGGGTTCCAAGGAACTTGCCATGACCATACTTCAATATGTATAATTCTGTCCTATCTGTGAAATTGAGGATGAGTGTGATCAAGGACTCAAAACTTGTGCAAAAATGACACGCAGTGAATTTGACTGTCTTTTAAAGCGTCACAAGTTATTTAAGCTTGCTTTGGAAAGTCAATAGTAATTTGATACGGAATCAGAAAATTTTGTGACATTTAAATGCTGTAGCACTTTTCTATGTTAAAATTGACATGAACACAAGTAAGTTTGTTTTGCCCGTCAAACAAAACTATTATTTAGCTGAGTCAGTCAAAAGACAGTTAAATGCTGAATATGGTGCATATTTCTTGTAATGCCACATAGGGGTTGACGTTTGCTGCTCGGGCTCATAAAAGATTCAAAAAATATCCAGTGGGCAGTAAGGTCAGATAGAAAAAATGTACCAACAGCATCTAGCCCAGCCAGTTTTGGCATGAACTGCTTGATGTGGTCTTCAGCTGCTTTGTCAGCTTTCAGTGTCTCACACTCAAATGAAACATGAATCTTTTTCTTCCCATGCTTTTCTTCTACCATACCTACAATATCCTTTTCCCAGCTGTTACACACAACATAGGACATGTTAGTGCAATAATTCATCACCGAGGGTCTATATTTGAACAGCGAAACAAATCCCAGTTTCTTAATAAGAGATGGATCTAGTAGTGAGCTCAAATACATTGAGGGATTACAATTTAAATTGATGTGAGTGATAGGAGCTGTCACAAAATGTTATCAGAATCAAGCTTAAATAATTCAATAATTTCTGAGGAACACATGGAAGTTTATGAACTATACTTGAATTAATTGCTAAAAGTCAAATCAGAATATAGCTTGTGTAAATCAGTAATCACTAATTACTGGGATGAGGTTTATCATTGACATTTTATCCATAATCCAATTGATGAAACATACGTCACACTTGCATGCACACACTAATTATGGAGCACAAATACAGAAGAAAATAAACTTGCATGAGTTAAAACAAACTTAAAAACACCAGAAAGTTTGTTTTAAAAGATAAATAAAAGAAAAGAGTCATGAAATGGGACTGATTCCCAACTCAGATGTTAATCTGAAACTAACAGTAAATCCCAGAAGGCTTACCCATGAGCTTGATCAACGTTATGGAATCGAGCAGCATCATGGCCTTTACACTCAACTACAACAGCTTGTTCTTTCCCACTCTGTTATAAATTAGAGACAACCAAAACAAACAAAAGGGTGGTTAACAACAGCCCAGAAAAAAGAAAAGAATTACAGAAGGAAAACGAAGAAACAAACACGCCATACGTTGAAGTCAACAATTGTAAGTTTGATCAGGCGATAATCCTCTCCTCTGCTACACTCCCTTTCACAAGCTAATTCTTTTCACCATAAA
>JAAWWB010001668.1:0-25003 GCA_018804465.1 Populus tomentosa
CATACTATTTTTATCTTAAACTTTTCAAGTTTCTAACTTGAACTTTTATTGTACAAGGCTTGATATTGCTTACTTGGTTAGTAAATAGTATCAAGTATTGATCATTATAAGGTAATAAAAAGAGTACTCAAGTATTGATCATTATAAAGCAATAAAAAGGATACTTAAGTATTTAAAATACACCTTAGACTATAGGCTATACTATATTGGTTACCCAACAATACTAAAATGGTATAATGATGCTAATTGGATATCTGATACTAGGTATTCAAAATCTATAAATGGATATATTTGGTGGAGTAGCTGTATTATGAAAATTCTCTAAACAAACATTTATTACTAGGTCCATGGTGAAATCATAATTTATTGCTCTTGATAAAGCTATAGAAGAAACCAAATGTATTTAAAATTTCTTAGAGGATATTTTATGTTGGCCAAAACTAGTGCTAGCTATTTGTGTCCATTGCAATAATCAATCAGCAACTGAAAGGATACAAAGTAGTATGTATAATAGGAAGTCTAGACATATACGTAGTAGATATAATATTTCTAAAAAAATGTTGTTGAATGGAATTATTTCCATTGATTATGTAAAGTCAAAGGAAAATATTGTAGATTTGCTAACCAAAAGTTTGTCAAGAGAGCTCATGTGTAATTCATCGAGGGTAATGGACATAGAACTTTAAAAGATGAAAGTGTATAATGATGGTAATCATACCTAGTTGATTGGAGATCTTAAGATTTAGGTTCAAATGAAAAATTAAGTCATATAACACTCTTAGTGCACTAAGAATTATTATTTCCTGCTTATTCCTATGATGAAATAAATGTTAGATGCAACATGATAAAAAGAAGCTGAGCTCTTAATGATTTTTATATCTTGGTACATCAAGTAGAATATAACAAGATACTCTTAATGAAATATCACTTTTATGAGTGAGAAATATGGTTGTTTCTTTAAGAATTTTGACAACGGTTGAATTTTCTAAAGCACTCATGAATCCATGAGTTATTTAGGGCTAAAATAAACACAACAGTGAGAACCAAATGAAATCTCTAAATAGAGAACTATGTGAGTACTATTGTCTTGATTTATGTAAAAGGCTAAATAGTTCAAGATATCGTACGTGTTTACTATTTAGCCATGTAAATTCGATAGTATTTCACTAAGAAAGCCAAAAGCTACATATACTGATGTAGTAATTTACCAAATCAGTATCTCTCAATAAATCTTTGGGTCGTTTTTAAACTGATGAGATAATTTTCATTCATGGGAGGGGTTATTTGAAATTTGTTTTAAATAAACAAATTATACGTAAATGAGAAATTAATCTAAAAAACCCATTGGTTTTCCCACTTAAAGAATTCTTGTTTTTTCTAGATTTAATTTTTGATTTATGGTGACTAATCAATGATAGATAATGATAGGAATTAGTTTTTATAAATTCTTCGACCTTTTAGCTTCCAAAATTTACTATAAAAAAGGGGGAGGGAGGGTGAAAGAAAAGTTTCTAACTTTAATTTTTTAGATTTTTCCATACTTCTTCTCACATCTTTTTTAGTGTTTTTATTCTATTTTATATATACTTTGGTTTTTCTTCCAAATCTAAAGCTTAAGTTTATCTTGTTGAGAGATATTTGAGTTTCATATTTTTTGGTTCAAAGACCTTGTTTAAAAGTGCATTTAAACCAAAGTGATGATGTTGGAATCTTAAGAGGCAAATTCCAAACATCCTAATTGTACAAGTAAAGAGTAGTAAACTCTCAATGACATAATTTATCATTGACAATAACAAAAATCTCATCACTTTAAAATGTTTTAACAAATAAGTACCTTTCTTTGTTTTGATATATATATATATATATATATATATATATATATATATATTCATGCTAGGACTTTGAGTCAATATAAATTATAAGTTTTGATATATGCTTAGTATGCATGCTAGTATTATATTTATGTTGAAAACATGTTTGCCATGAGTTATTTTTTACATATTTATAGATTTAAACTTGTATAAACCTTAAAAGCTTTTATATTTAGCAAGTGTTGTTACGACGAACTAAACATCATTTCTTCCTATTCTCTCTATATATATATTTGCGTTCTTGGTGTAGCCATATGTTTGTAGTTTCAGGTATTTACATCATCCAAACAATGAATTTAATTCCAGGCTAACGTCATTTATTGATATGTATATTGGATTCACATAAAAAAAATTTAAAAAAACAACTGAACCCTACCCTTCAATATTCGAACCCAAGTTTTGACGAGCTATGTGTTCTATGCGAGGAATATGCTCCTGCTAAGAACAGGGAAAATCTCTCCATGACTTCTTCGTCTTTTTGTTTCTCTGGGCCTTTTCAATAGGCGACAAGTCACTTTCAAAGCGCCGAGCAGAACCTCAGATGTATAGCAGAAGAGGCAAATCATTCATACTTCGACTCTATAGTTGTCGTTCGTAGCTTCCATGGATAAGTTTTGCTTTTATTAAAGGTCAAAAAGCTTCAGATTTTCTTTCAAAATAAGTTGAAAAAAGTTGGGAATTATGTCCAAAACTATGAGCCAGCTGGCCAACGTCACCCCCACACTGGTTGAACACTGTATGCTTTTGCCTGTGATGACTAGTGGAATGCATTAATTTAAATTAAAATCACAATAAATTTATATGTATAATATCATTTAATCAATTGTTAGACAATTAACTCTTGTCGTACAAATTAGAGCATTTTAGACCCATTAATATCAGTTGATCAATTGTTGGATAATTAACTCTTTGTTTAAAAATGATTTAATTCAAAAGATAAAGAATACATTTCATTTTTCAAAGGATTGACGGTACAAATCCTGTAATGCTAATATATTTAATATAATTAATACACAGCACTGAAGATTAAATAATCAAGTTGTTAATTTAGGTTTTAGCGTTGTATGCATTGTTATATATAATAATGAAGAATCTTCTTCCAAGAACATGCAGTAATATAAATATTGCCGCTTCAATAACATTAAGGGGTGTAATTTAACTGGTCAGATTCTAGATTTGCTTTTTAGATGTCATTAATTCAAGCCTCATAAACATCAGAGCAACTAAAGGCTTATATAATCGTTAATTTTAAAATCCATAAAATTAGTCAAGATACGTGCAAGCTAATTTGAACACCTACATTAATCTAGAAAAATATTGCTATTCAACATGTAAAATATATACAAGTCTCTCCTTTCCTCTCTAATCTCTTGCAAGTGTCAAAGAAACTAAAGGTCTGTTTGAATAATACTTTAGAATTATGCATCTAAGACAACATCATTTAGAACTAACTTCATTAGCATTGAATAAAGAGATTATTCAGTTGGAGGGAAGGGTTGGGAGGCAGGAGCTTCAAGCTTGCTGGAGAATCTAATGTGGAAGCAGAGAAGACGTCTTTGTGTGATGAGTGATTGTGATTGTGATAGAGATGGCGATGGATCATACAATAATCTGGCAGATCCAACCACGTAGAATTTTTTAGAGAAGAAAAGTGGTTTCGGAGACAAGGACAAGGTACTCAATGTACATGGGGTTTGTACAAACTTTGGCCAGGAATCTACCAGCTTTTCTTTATGTTTGTTTTTTTTGTTTTTTTAATCCAAACGCTCCTTGTCAGCTTTTTTTCTTTTTTTTTTGAATCTGTGTACATTAGAATGTTTTTTAAAAGAAAAAATTAGCATAAAAAATTAGTAGAATAACATTATCTAGAAAAATTAAATAAAATAACACACTTTCATCTTATTGCATTTTAAAAACATGATATGTAGTAAATTTTATGCTTTTAAAGTGCAATAAAATAAAAGTCTAATCATTTATCTTAACCGATCGGTTAGTTGGATCTAGTTATATTAACTGGTCGATTATTTCACATAAAAACCATAATTTTATAAATATTTTTTTCCAAATATATATATATATCCAACTTGCAGACTCAAAAATAGACTTCAATTAACGTATCAAATTATACACTTGTTTTTCAATGTCAATGATGTAGTCCGACTTGCGATAATAGATGATTCTGAATAATTAGGTATGAGTTTGCTCAATTAAATGATGATCTGCCTCAAGCTAATTACATGGATGACCTAACAGATATATTTATACATTGTTAACCCGATCCGGGGATTGACCCGGCTTATATGGGTTGACTCGGGTCAACCCAAATCAACTTAGAAAAATTAAAAAAAATATTTGAAGTTTTAATATTTCAAATGAAAAAAATTAAGAAACAATCCATGTGAATATAAGTTATAAATGTTGTAAATAATAAAATTTAAGAGATTATTTCAAAGGGTTTTTTTATCCCACATTGAAAATATAATATGTTATCCTTTTAAGTTGAAGCATTTAAACCAAAAAGATTCTTTATCCCACATTGAAAAAAATATAACTTTTTTCTTGTAAACATAGTATGTGTATATATATATATATATATATATATATATATATATACTAAAGGGTTTCAAATCATTCTTTTTTATTTGATTGTTGAACCACACTCAAATTGTTATTAACAAACTGTTAAATTTTTAGATAAAAAAAATCTCACCGAGATCCACTAATTTAGCACTTTTTGAATTTTTCATGTTATTCTCCGAAACAGTTAACCGGTTTCACTAACTATTATAAATCGATCAAATGGTTGAGCTAGATAATCATACTTTCATGTTGTCTCGCTTCAGGTTTTCACCATGTCGTGTTTTTGAAGCATGACAAGGTGAAAACATGTTTTACTAAATCTTTTTCAAACGATGTTATTTCGTTAATTTTTACATTTATTGTGCTAATTGTCTAATTGTCCACATTTAAGCCTTTTCTTCTTGATCTAACAAAGATTAAATTGCGCTGGATTGGAACCAAAACCAATAAATTAGCCAACAAATTTGCTATAGCAATGTATTATGAGGCAAGACTCAATGGAATTGAAAATGCCTATTTGCGTGTCCCATGAGGACAACAATACAATTAACCAAACACTGACACGCTCTCATTACATAAAGCATCCACATGATGAAACAAGACCACATTTGGAGCACACTATCTTGTTTATTTCAGCGTCGTGTTTATGCTTTTCAGAAAATTTAATTTTTTTTAATATATGGTTAAGTATTTCTAGATTATTTTGATATGTCAATATTAAAAATATTTTTTAAAAAACAATATTATTTTAATGTATTTTTAAATAAAAAATACTTTAAAAAACAATCGCTATAAAAAATAATAAACATTATCTAAAACTAACCACGTATACAAGTAACAAGAATTGCACAACCAGAACCTTTAAAAGGTAGCTTAATTAGTTAGGTCTTGGGTTTGCTTTTAAATTATCACAAGTTCGAGTCCTCTTAGAGTAATTGGAAGCTTACATGATCGATAACTTCAGGGCCCGTGAGATTAGTCGAGATACACGCAAATTGATCCGAACACCTATATTAATAATAATAAAAAAAAAATTACACAACCAATCATGTAAACCGAAAATAGTTTGAATGGTTGGCAGGTGAAGTGATCTTCCAGGGACCAAAATTGCGTGTGTGTGTGTGTGTGTGTATACCACCTTGGTTGACAGATCTATATTAATTGAAAAAGAGAAAAAACTAAAGGCATAGGAGAATCACTGTGGATGTCACCACAACAGTGACCCTTGAGGCCATTTTTTTTTCCCTCTCTTTTGCTGGGCTGTGGGGTCATCTTTTTTGTTGTTCTTAATTCCTCTTTATTTGGGATCTTAGATCACTTTTTTTGGGCTTCGTTTTTTAGGATTTGGGCTGGGGAACATATTGCTCAGCTGGGCTTCTTATGTGTTTGGTTGGGCTTCGAAGAGAGTTTTTTTATCCCTTCAACTCTTGTGCTTTTCCTGCTGCCATTTCCTTCAGCTGGCATGGTTCTTTTCCCAGAATATTAGGTGTTGCAGTGCGTTTGTGAGATCAATTTCATGTTGCCTATAAGTTTCTTCCTTGAATCATGGCACGCTGTGTGTTTGATGGCTGCTGTCTCATATCCTGGAAGCTTTTCGTTTGGCAGCTACTCAGTCTCTCCTATGCCAGGAAAGGTGGAAATTCGTACTGTTTTGGACTCAGTGAGTTGACTTGACGTCCATTAAGGTGTGAATGCTTCTGGTGTTGTTCTTACTTCTCTGTGGAGGGAATGGTTGTCATCCTTTTTCTTTGGTTGGGCTCTGCGTTTTCTTCAGGCCTGGGAGTAAAAAAAAGAAACGAAGGGATGCAGCTATTCTGGAGTCACTATGCAAAGCCTTCTGGACAACATTTCTAACAGTAAAGAAAAGAAACGAAGGGATGGAACGCTGAAGTATGAGAAAAGTTCCCGATACATCAAATTATTATTTTATTATTTTATTTATAAAATGGCAGCAGTACCTCAGAAGAAGTCACAAAGTGTTACACTTTGTATATCGTAGCTATAATATTATTTTATTTATATAAATATATATTTATTATTAATAAAATTTTAATTTATCTTTAATATTTATATAATATTATATTAATGAATATGATATTAGATTTATGAATCTAGAATAAAAATAAAGTTCATAAAATAAAAAAGTTTTGTAAAGAAAATTATAAAGTTGTTATAATAATAAGTTTACTATTATATCAAACCATTGTTTCTATGATATTTTTGGTCGATATTATCTTAAATATTGGATATTTATTATAACCATAGAGACTAGTGCATACATATCTTAAATACTATCTAATATATATATATAGGTGCTTGTTATAAGACATGTATACTAAATTAACCTACATGAGAATTCCATATGAAAAGATTATTTATGTCTATAGAAAAGTACACGTGACGATTGTGTAAGTGATCCTTAAACTTAAAATCACTAAATTATCTCATATAAAGAATATTATACTTTGATCATGTTACATATTATCTTCATTGAGGTAATAGAGGGGTAGATATCGGGTATAACATGAACTATATAAAGATATTTAAATGATCAACAGATGATTCATTATCCTAGGTGAATTATGAAAAATATTTAATCTACTATCTAATGGTATTGACTGAAAAATCCTTAGTTAGGGTGGAATGAGATTTGAAAAGAGTTTCAAATCTTATTTAAATGATCAATAACTATTATTTAGAGAACAAACATGATTTAACATGATAAACACATTCCATGCTTTAATGTTAAATCATGTTAAATCAGAATATTATTGATGATGAAATGATATTAATTACATCGAGAAACCGATCACTGAAAGTTTAAGTCAAACCACTAATGACTTTTCTAACATTTAGAGAATCATAACATGTTGTCAGATGATGCATTTGATCTTCAAATATAAATTAATCAATTGTTGAATTGATAATAAATTAAATTATTTAATTCTATTTAATTATAATTATAATTTATATTTCGGCCAACATATTAGAAACCTAATGGGTCACATACATTAAGAACAATTATTTGAAAATTAAATTGAGATGATTTAATTAAGTATGACTTGATTAAAATATATTTTAGAAATTAAGGAATAGAATATAATGAATATATGTATTATATTTCTAGACTTAAAAAAAATCAAGTAAGGACTTGATTGAGTTAATTTTTAAAATTTTCATGAATTAATATATGAATATTATTAATATGTAAATTGATATTTTACCAATTTATAGGGTTTTTCAGATTTTTCTATAAATAGTTAATTATGTCTCTTATCTTTAAGTGATTGTTAGTTAGACAGAAAAACTATATAAATCACATAATAGAAATCTAATAATCTAAACATAACAATCTCTCTCTCTTAAATAGATATTTCTGAGATTTTTCACTGATAAGTTGTGGAGATTACTATTGAAGGTCAGACAATTAAACAGCTTGTAATTTGTAACAACATAACCTTTAAAGAAATATTAAAAGCCGAAGTAGATTAGATTTTCAAATAATAAATCTTTAAATAATTCTAGATTTGCCTAATAAAATTTTAGAAACTCATAAATAATTTTTTTTTTATTTTTTTTATTACGTGTAGTCGTGTACTATATTTAAAAACCCAATTCTAAACATGTAAAGTCATGATTCAACCTTATTGTGTCGTGCAGGAAATCAAGTATACCTAAGGATTACATTAATCAACGCCAGGTGAGTTGAAAATTAGTTATTTGGAACCCACCACCATCCATTAAGCTTACTAACCAAGCAAATATCAGATTCGTGACATAAGAAAATACATTCCATGCCATATTTCAGAACGGAATTATAAATTATCGTTTGTTAAAGCACCAGGGAAGAAAATGTGGCTCTTATAAACCTTGCTTCAAAAATCTTCGCATAAATTGAGGTCACCATTGGGAAATTTTCTTGAAACACCACCGGGACATCGGCACTTCTTTACCATGTGATTTGCCAAGGGGAAGTAAACAAGTCCGGACAACCCTTCACTGGTAACGGATATATCTTCAACGTCATGCGCACTTTTAGTTGGTTTCTTGTAAAAAAAAAATTTAATATATAAACCTTTACTAGATTTTTTAATACTCTAAAGTTAATTATTATATAAGTTTTTAGTTGTCATGAAATTTATGATACTTAAACTAGTAATTTAAAAAAAAACAAACCCAAAATTTAATGATCTTGAAGTTTATGAATTAATAACTTTTAAAAAATAAATTTAGATTCTCACTAATTGATGTATATTTTTAAAGTTGTTTCTTGTAATATTTACAGCTCCAGGAATGACATAACCAATCAATTCATGTCCTCGTGTGACATAAATGTTCGGCAAACAGAGCAATGGCAGAACGTCCATGTTTACAGGCTACATAAAGATGATTAAATTTTCTCACAGCTCTTGGAAAATAATTTGCCTTGTCACTGAATTGTGTTCCAGTTGGGAAATCTAGATCAAAGTTAACCAAGTTACATCTGGGTAAAGAGTTCCAAGCACAATTCAAATCATTACTTAAACACTTGTTTTTATTAAAAGACTGGCATGTCTATCACATAAGCATCCACTCGGTGAGCACCGCATTTTGAGCCCTATAGAAACCAGGTGTAGAAGTTCCATGATTAACAGACTCACATCACATGTATATTTAGTTAACAGACCCGCATTTCTTTCTAATTTGCCCATTGCTGCCTGTAAGTATCCCAAGGTTGCTCATCTTTACCATTGATGATGCGAAATCAGCTGAGAAAAGATATGAATCTGAACTGTAGGCAGTAACCATTGCAGCAGTCTTGGAATCCCCCATGAGAGCTTGGTCAGATTCAAGAAGGCCAGTTCTGTTCACGAGGTTCACATAATAAGCATTGTCAAATCGGTATGTGCTTGCAGAGTCAAGAGGAGCTAGTTTGCTGTTTGATGCATCCTTATTTGGACACATGCCCTGTAAATTTGCCACGGCCGAAGAATCAAGTGTGGGGTCAGGCTTGCCGGTGCCTTTGAAGTCGAAGAGCCTCCTCTTGAAGGTGAAGCACTGAGCAAAACCTATGGTGTGTGCCCCTGTAATAGACAAAAAACAAATTAATTGTTTGCGCCAAAAATATTAGAAATTAGTTTAAAAAAGCCTTCTGCTCTGTTCCTTGGGTTTGTGCTGTCGCCAAAAATTTGGTCGTCAAAAACCTGAGCTTAGGCTTAATTCATGTATAGATTGCAAGCATATATATGGCGACAATACGTGGCCATCAAAAAGGATAAGAGTCACAGATTTCGTCGCCGATTTAACCTCTATGGTTTGAGCAAGAACACCACTCTATTGACTAGCTTAAAACAGAGAGAGAGAGAGAGATAACCAGAGAAAGCGATGATGACAAGAACCTGAGAGGACTACAACATCCTTAATGTCAAGACCCTTTGATGCGAACTTAGCAGTGATGTTTTCTAGTGGTTCAAATGGTGATGGCAACTGTTCATTAGCTGCCTTCTCACTCGCAGTCAATCCATCTAGCCCGCCCAGTGAAAGAGGATAATAAGGCCCTCCTGACTGAAACAGGTGAATGATTTAAACACAGAAATCAGAAATTAGAGCAAATAGAAAATGCTCTGCAATGAATGTATATGGCCAACGTCAATACCAGAAGGACAGATTCTCTTGCTGCAAGAGCCAATATATCAACACATGAAACAGTTGATGGGCAAGCCTTTTCAACATCTGCTTTGATGCTTTCGATGACTTCATATCCTCTCGCTGAATTGCGGTTGGGAAGAGCATTCTTCTCTCCCCTGAAATCAATTGTGTCGTCCAGAAGAATGGAAGCATCGCAGCCCTGTGTTACACACGAAATACCATAACTTAAACTCAAAACAAAGAAGTTTACGTGTCGTGGGAGTGGAGTAACAGACTGAATTCTAAATTTTCCGCTACAGAAAAAAAGGCATGCACCCACAGACAGGAAACTCAATAACACCAAGCTCATAGATCTTCTGGTTAGACAAATTAAACCTTGTTAAAACACTCCCATGTTTTGATTTTTTAATCGTTTTTTATTTAATTCGAGGAAACTAGCAGAGGATAACATCCGATTAAAGAACCCGGCTAGTACACAGAGCACAGCTGACTGGTGGGCACCCAAATCTATTTAGCGGGCTCTCTTATTCAAGGCCGAACAAGGAATTTGAACCTTGTGGGCCCAAAGGACGAAAACATTGGATCTCTCCCATGTTGGTTAAAAACTGTCCTTTGCAAGGGACCTAGCCTTTTCAACATCTGCTTTGGAAAAACAGACCACCTAGCAAGAGAGAGATGTGGTTGAGTAAAAGAGAAATAGCTTTACGTTCACAAAGCAGTCGTGGAAATGCAATCGAAGGAGGGATGCGGCTATTCTGGTGTCATTCTTGAAAGCAGCCCAGACACCATACTTGACAATCATTCCCAAACGAGGGCATGAGCTATCATAGTAATTATAGTTGTAATTGTAATCAATCTGACCATTAGAAGAAGGGAAAGAAGTGACTAAGTGAAGCAAAGACAGGTAAAGAAGAGCAAGAATGGTGGAGTATGAGAAGCGTGTGATAGCCATTGGCATGCGAGTGTGAAGAAGTTTGTGCAATGCTGATTGTGATGACCTATAATGGGGGGGGACCTTGTGTTGATTTATATGGAAAACAGAGGAGAGTCGAAGAGAATTCATTGGGTGAGCTTGGAAAGTGGAAAAACCACCATGACGGTTTAGAGTGGGCAGTGCAGAGTGAGATTATGAGCATGTCTATAAGTTTATTTAGTAATATATTAAAATAATATATATTTTTTATTTTTTTAAATTATTTTTGATATTAGTATATCAAAATGATTTAAAAATATAAAAAAATATTAATTTTTTAAAAAAAAATTAAATTTTTTAAAAACTACTTTTAAAATGAAAAACAATGTTATAATTATCATTCACTCTTGTTTTCATCTATATATTAATACGCAATAAGGTTTTATCATATCTTTATTTGAGATAGTATAATTATTTTGTGTGTGTGTATATATATATCACGGGAAATCATATCAATCGTTATGAAAAGAAATAATGATTAAAAAATAATGTCAGATAATAATAATAATAAAAATAATAAAGTGGTGGTGGAGAAAAAAGGTAATAATAAAAAACATAACAATGATATATTTTTTAAAAAATGTACTCTCATCGTATAAGATGACGGCAATGAAATAAAAAATAAAAATCGGCACCCACCATTCTTCACTATTGTTTTTTTCCCATACTAGTTAAGCAAATATTGATGATTTAGATCACAAAAAAAGCAGGTAAATATTATATTAAAGAGAGAACATACTCTCCCTCCACTATTATCAGAGAGTATAATCATTCACCGAACATTACTTAAAAAACCTTCGACAGCTGACGGAGGCCGCTTAGCCTATGAACTTGGACATTTATATTTAAGCACTTTGCTAGGATCTGATTTGCCAGGGCACTGCACAAGCTGGACCACTACTTGACGGCTCAGAAACATCATATATCGCCATTCGCATGCTCATATAGCTCCAGAGACTGACCTAATCATTCACTTGCATGCTGATATCTTTGCAGCTTCATGGAAGAAAAGAAACTCTTCTGTCATGTTCATTTGAGTTGTGTTCCAGTTAATAGCGCTAATATTATACTGAACTTGTTCTAATAATCAGCAAATACAGAACCCATTATCGACAAAAATGCTTGTTTTATCTTAGCTAAAGACCAGAGATGTTCTGCGTTATTAATTGAGAAGCCATTGATTTTTCTTCATATCCTATGAAGTGTTCTTCTCTGGCGGAAAGGTGAGAATTAAAGAAAGAATTAAGCATCCCAAAGCATTCATCTATACACGTGCATCTTTTGAAGATAAAAATATCTAATTAAATTGTGACTAGGATCTCATATTGAGAAAGGACGTGACAATGAGTTCATGGCCAAGTCAACTTGTAAAGAGATAAGATACCAAAGAAACTACTATATTCTGTATATCAAGCCAGTAATTTAGGGGAGAAAGTGCAAGTGTCCACTTAGTGGAAGCAAGATTAAGATATATATACCAGCACTTTCGAAAGTGTATGACATTGTTTATTATATATATATATATATATATATATATTTCTCACAATCTCCTTCATGACAAGACGGTGTTATACAGGAACAAGAAAACGAATTCCATTGGATGAAGATGCACAGGGAGGTTTTATTCTAGGGAGCTAGTTTGTGTTTGGAAAGATGCATTAGCGTCTGTGTTTATATGGGTTTGTGCATACAGAGACTTGTATATAACGATCGATGGATATTATTTTTCATTTTAATGTTCATATTAATAGGTTATAAGTGTTGTGAAATCCGATCGGTGATATTCTGATCATTGTTAATTAGAGGCTAAGCACACTGACACAATATTTAACGTGACTCGACAAATCGCCTACATTCACGGGAGAAGTCAATTTATATATAGAGAGATAACAAGATTTTACAGCAATAAAGAAGGAGTAATCATTCACTCTACTCTACTCTACTCTACTCTCATCACTCATCTTCTCTCTTAGTAGTGCTGCAATGGCAGCCAATGTTTGCTGTCCTTGGTAGCTCACTCTCTTCTATATTTCTCATATTTTTTACTCTACATTCTCTTAACTGTGATCTCTAACTTATGCCTTTATTTATAAATATTAATGGTGTCCAAGCTCCAACTTATCTTTAATAATAGTGGCTGCCAAAATTGACTTGAGTTGATATATTTGTCAATAATTTGTGTAATTATCATTGTAGTCTTTTGATAATAGTATCTCTCCATGAAAAGTTGTTCTATAATTGCTATATATTAATGGCAACAATCCTAACAATAAGTTAATCTTATGTATAATTTTTTTTCCATTTCTTCTTTAATGTGGGATTTTTAAACTATCATATGTGTACTCTACAAATCTCCTCCCTCATGTAAGTTTGATACATATGTTTAAACACAATATCCCCCTCCCGTGGAAGTATTTGACGATTCGAGTGCGATAGTACCCAAAGCTTTCTTTTACCTAACCATGGAGAAGCAAACACAACCATAGGAGTCTAACCATAATTGCCACTTGTTTCAAGCCGAACCATCGCCTCTATTATTACTTACTTAGGAAGAAAGCTCTCATCTCATGATAATAATAATTAAAAAAAAAAACAAATCTCTTTTAGCAGCCTCTGCATGGATTTGGAGTAAAATGACTCCCATGGAACAGAAAAATTATCAGAACGGGGCTACAAAATGGATCCGTATTTTTACTTTTTTCTTCCGTGCTATGACAGGGACGAGATTACAACATGAATAAGAGAGAGTGAGATTATCAGAACAGAAAATGACAGAGAGAGGGAGAGGATGCATCTCTCAAATTCATTATTCAGACAGTTTACACAGGAATAAAGGGAACTTAAGACAACTTTCCTACGTAAAAATGGCATTCGAGAAAACCATTGCTATCATTCGACAACGGTTTTCCCAATAAATGCCCCCATACTACACTATACGCCTCAGATTATTAAGAAATACTGGTGGTGCCTTGAGAAATTATAGGAGGCCGAAGATCCTACAAAACCAATCTTCTGCTTCTTCAAAGCTACAAGATAGTGACCGGTCAATCAAAAGAGAAATTAATGGACATTACTGATCCATCATTGAACTGGTCAGACCTGAAGCAACCACCGGCTTGCCTCTACCCACCGTGAAACCTTTGGTCCCATCAGGCATTCTTGGACCCTTGCAAGTTTTTTTAGGAGATGCTTCACAGTGAGCGGTGCTGCCACATTTTGGAGGAGCAAGCATACCTCCGGCACAAATGATTTGACCGCTGCCCTTGCCCTTGCCGCGGCCTTTTGCCCGTGCCTTCTTTGATGCCCCTGGATTATCTTCAGCCTAAGAAATATTCGACAAAAATTGTAAGGCGTTAACATTTAACACTGTTATTATTGTTAATTTAGAGCACCGGCATGGCATTTTTCAGTGTGCTGGGAAAATGGTAGGTCAATTTTGTTGGGAAAAAATATATAGGGGAGAAGGGAGGAAGAGAAGCATGGTGGAAGGCCACTAATGGCAGGCCAATTCTCTTTTATATCATATTACTCTCCTGAGAGAGGAAATCCCTACAAACTTGCACTTGGATTACAACTCCTTCAATACATGTATTTATACTAGTTTATCGATAATTCTAGATACTTAATAAGATAATCATATCATTGATAATTGTGCTTCTTGAAAAACTAAAAAGATATTTTGAATATAGACTTCAAAATTAATTCCGACAAATTCTATCATCCTGGAAGATTGAGAATTAAGATACGTGGATGTCAAGATAGGATAGGACTAGTTAGACAAGAGAAGTTACGTACACAACTCTCTATGGCAGACTCTGAATTGTTTGGTTGAGAGGTATCTTCTGTTGATTCATCAAGGGGTGAATCTTCTCCATCCAAAATGTTGTCAAATTCTGACTTTCTGCCCCTGCTGAGAACAGATTTTGGCTGCAATTTTTTTTTTTGACAGATAGTAAGCTATATTTAGTCTTTTGTTGATCAGAACACACTGAGATGGTGCAATCAACAACTTAGTTTTTGCCTACCGAGCATCGAAGCAGCAACCTTACTCTAAGGCCTTTCCTCCAATTCCTTTCATCATTCAACTTTTCAACCTGGTGAACTCAGAAGAAGCTCTCAATTTCATTACAAAAATAAATAAATATTGGCATAGTTGCATTGACATACCGCTTTCTCAGCTATAGCTCGGGATTCCAGCTCCACGAGTGCGTGCAGCTAGAGAATAAAAGGAAAAGGAACCGTGAAAATTTTCCTTTTTACTCTATCCTTGCCTGGCTTGGAAAGAAAATGTGTGCCAATTCATGATTGATACCTTGTTGGTTACAAAGAAGCCATTTTTAGCCCGGGAAGAATTGGATTCTTGAGGATGGCATATTCTGATGGTTTTCGCACTGTTAACAATGGCTATTGTTAGTACACAATATCCATGAACCTGATATTTTCTAGAATAACAGAAATACAAACGTCTTGTGTTTCTGTTGTAGACTTGACCTTCCAATCACGCTAAAAATTTTCTGGACATTTTGATGAGAGTGATCGTCAGGCAAATTCTCCACGACAACAATACGAGACTGCAGGGGGGAAAAATAATAATGTTTTGCACCAAGCAGAATTACGTAGAAAATTACTTTCAAATCATTTGTCCAACAGAGAAAGTCTGTGCTGATTTACCTGCAATTCTTCTCTATGCTTATCAGTGAAAGGGAGTTTGCGTTTAACCTTCTTGCCATCTTCAGCTAGAACCTACAGAACATCGATAAAACAACAAAGAGAGAGAGGTCCCTCTGGATTTAACAGTTTTGCTTTTGATAATTGCAAAAACAACGATGAGGCAATTTAAGAGAAAGAAGTTACAAGTTTTGAAGAAGACTTGAGTGCTTGAACAAGCAAATCATTGTCGCTAACAAGGGACCTCATTTTCTTAGTTGAAGCAATAACAGCTATCGGCACTGCAGTACAGCCAAAAAGATATGATAAGAACATCGAACTGCTACTGCTACAGAAACATATAGGTCCGTAGAGAATAATACTTCAAAGATCCTTACCATAACCTTCAGGATCTTTACTAACGTGCTTGGACATGGACTCGTTCGCTAGAAGACTCATGTCACTGAGTTGGTACTCCACCTATTTTAGACACAAATAGTTCGCAGACTGTAAGAGCATTTCGAAACGGGATTCATTATGAACAGAGCATATGTTGGTCAACATAATTGCACGATGACTCGAGTGCCAAAAACTTGTCATGTTGTTAATGAATGGATGTCGAAGATGCAGGCCTGATGAAGAGAAAAAATAGGCATGACAAATCAACAAAAGAAATAAAAAAAACATGATGGAAATGGCCGAGAAGCTAAGAAAGATTTGGTGTGCCAAGATTCTTACCATGCATTTGTAAAAATACATTTTGCACCAAAAAACCTTGCCATTAACCAATCAAGCTTGTCATATTATATCACTAGTTCAAGAAATTAAAAACCTAGCAGCACCAATTGATTGATGAATGTGAAAGCTTTAAAAAGAACATGTGAATCATCTAATAAACATAATTATAACGCAACGATAGAAGAATAAATGAGGATGAAACTGAGAGCCAATGAAAAACACAGAAGAGATGAGGTTTCAAACAAAGAATGAGAACCTGTTTGATGATCTTTTCCCGAAGATCGTCAGTGAGAACACCTCTATTCTTTGAGGGGAAATTAGACATTGCATGATTTGGATTATTAGAGATTAAATAAGCAGCAGCTTGTTCTTGCTCCCCAACAAAGATCCAATCAGACCCTCCAGCAGCACCAGCAGTGGAACCAAAATAGTGAAAGCAAGGATAAAAATAACCTGATATAGGCAATTGGTTTGTATTGGTATGCGATCTTGGCACAAATTCAGGTGCCTGCGCATTGAATTTGAAGGACACAGAATCACTCTTCTTGTTACTATCATTTTTGGGTTTGGTTGTTTCTTTCGTTTCTTTTTCTACACGGATTTCTTCAGTTTTTCTCTCAGGTTGTGCTTGTGCCATCACTGATTTTCTTAACCTCTCCAGTTACAAATTCTTGTATGATCTTTGCTTAATATCCTTGATATCGTGTAATAGTTTGTTTCTCTCTCTCTCTCTCTCGCTCGCTCGCTCCTGAAGTTCAGTAACTGCATTGTCCTGATATTGAATCCATACTTGGCGCATAAATAGAGGCATCTGTGCGTTTCTAAATTTTTTTTATATTACACTAAACCGTTGTTCAAGGGTTTGACCAGTATTTTTTTGAGGATCACAGCCTGCTAAATCTTGCCAAATGGATAGTTCTTACCCCTGCTCTTATCTCTCTCCTAACATTTCCTAAAATATTGCTGCAAGAATGAGTTATTCATAGGAAAACCAAGTTTCAATCTTGATGTGGACATGTTTTGTCCATATGAATTAGGTTCATGAAATGATTTGCTGTATCTATATTTTTCGTTCCACATGAACGTACGTTATGGGATATAGTTTTCATATTTTTTTTTCCTCTTTCAGTTGATGCGTGTGCGTCCCTGCTCGGTACTGGGTAGAATGCTCTTCTGTACAGTTCATCAAGAAGTTGCAGCTTCCATTTTCGTTGCAGCTACACGTAACCGATGCCAATTTGGCCCATAGTTTATCTCATGGTTCAGGCCTGAAATGAAACGTTATCACCATTTCTGCTTAGAATTAGCGTTCGAGGTTGAAGGCCCAGCCCTTAAGATGTTTGGAGAATCCTTCTGTTTACGTTTGATTTCTGAACTTTCCAAGTGGCCACGTTTCCAATGTTATCATCTCCCGATTTCGAATTCTAATAGAAAATGTCGGCTGTCAGTGAAAAAAGACTAATTTTCCATTGACAAAAACCAGCGTGAAGATTAATACAAGTGTATCATCGAACCAGTTTCACATGTTGTCTCTCTTTTTTAATTTAATTGGATTTTTGAATTGTTATATTTATAAAAAAAACTATTTTTCAATGTGATTTTAAACATATATTATATATTAAGACCTGAGAATGAATTATTGAATCATTGGGTTAATTTATGAATTACTAGATTAATTTTTTTTTTTATTAAAATGATAATATTTTATTTTAAAAAATATTTATTTTAACTCGGTTATATTTAACTAAATCAACTAAATTACAAGTCAATCCGTCCATATCAAAAACAAATTCAAACTAAAACTATCTCTAATCAAACTCGGAATCAGCAGGCAAAATTTAATGTGTACCTAAAATCTAGAATTCTCGGACACTTGTCCACCTAACTGCATGTTTTGTTACATCATGGCCAGCGATGCTTGAAAATGGTATGGAATTGGGGATATAAGCATTCATAACAAGAATTCAAAAACCATGCGAGCCCAAGTCATCAGTAAAAAGGTTAAAAGTTGACGAGAGAAATCAAGGGAGTCAAAAATGTCATAAAAATCAAATACCAAAAGCTAGGACATCATTAGATATGATCATGAAACGCAAGATAATTCTCATACTCAACATCATGAAAACGCATATGCAAAAATAGAGTGGCGAGATTGATAAAACCAATGCTTCAAACGGGGAGTAAGAATCACAAAAGCACTAAGCTCATGTTGTCTGCTGTGCCTTATGATCACAAATCCACCTTCTTGAAAGCTGCTAATGTTAACATAAAGGATGGACAGAAATTCTTGAATAGAAGAAGAAAGGTGTTGGCTGGCCTTTTTGCTTGATACTTTTTTTAAGGGGGGGAGGGGCTTTCCCTTTTGATAGCTTTCTCCATTTTTCAAGCTTGCTAATTATACCAGACCTATCAGGAAGTATCATCATCTCTGGCTGGTTCTTGAGGGAATCTTCAACAGGGAATGGTTTTTTCTAATCTTAGTTACTGCTTGTATTCTATTCTGTATCATCTGAATAAAAGAAGAAGAACAGCCCTTTGAATTGAAAATCCTGTGTGGACAAATTGTTCAAGGGTGAGAATTTAATGAGAGGATCCATCATTTTCACTCACTTCATTCACCAAACAATTTACACCTCATTTCAAGTGGACCTATCTGTGCTGGTTCCTTCATTATAACTTGTCTACAAGATTCTCTCTGTTTGTGAGAGAGACTGTTTTGTCATGGACCCAGATAAGCATTACACTTGATTGTGTTTTTTTTAAAAAAAAAAAAAAAAGTGGGATCCTGGGTTAGGTGAGAGGATATAATCTAGGATTTTTGACAATTGACTAAGCAAGAAGCTGTTTGGAGACCACATAATTCAGTCAAGCTGGCACAAAATCATACATACTGATAAGCTTCATTATAGCTTTAGAGTTTAAACTTGTTTACCTAATGATAAATGTTTCTCAAAATAGAGAGTTATTTTATTGATTTAGAGACTAGAGAAGCCATGGACATTCAAGGATAAGAACAGCCTAAAAAAGATTTACAGAGTCGTGAGAACCGAAGAGTGGGATGAGGGGAATCAAATTCTGCAGCTCTTACTGTATTTTTTTTCTTGTATTTACCAGAACAGTAACCCGCAACTGGGCCTAAAGTCATGATCATTGCTGGCCAGATTCTCGCTTCCCAAACATACCTTATTCAGTTTGGATAGCAGAAAAGAATGCTTTGGTGAGCCAAATTTGGAAGAATAATGTCAACTCCATGCTTGTCCATCTTATCTTTTCCTTGAATTTAAGAACCCTGATTCTATAATAACTTGAGAGTACATAATCGGAAGAAAATAAAGGAATATAAACCTATAATATTCTCACTGGGATAAGTATCGATCTTGTCTTGTCATCTTGCACAGCCAAAACACCACCACCACCAACCAATTTGAGCATACTTTGAAACAATAATTTCTTTGAGGCGTGTTTAGGCTCATCCTTGTCCATTTAATAATGGCCATGAATAACAGAATAATTCCCAATATATCACAATCATGATCACAACAATTACAAGTAACACACCAAGCATCAAAAAAGGGTAAAGGGTAGCATAGGGAGTGACCGGATAATAATATGGTTGGACCAACCGGGAATGTAAGGTGACGAAGCTAACACCCTTTTCTTGTTTCTCTTGCTCGTGTTTTGCTCAGCCCTTATTGAAGGGCCTGCTGGTTCTGATATTCTTATCGGGAAGAAGAAGAGTGCCTGGAGAGGAAAAGAAGCGAGTTTTTTTAATTTCTGCAATGTCCTCTTCCAAGCATAGAAATTAGAAATACGGTTCAAAGATACTGTGCCTAGACTGATAATACCTTTCAAAATTCTTTGTGAAGCTTCACAAAAACCCCAAGGAACAATCAACATTGATAACGAAATATTCCTGACTTCCTGCTTATGCACCCCTCAGGGAAGTGGCAAAAATTACAGAAGACTTGGAATCCTATGATTATCCTGGGTGAAATTTTTGGCTGCGTTACTTCAAAATTTATTTTCCTTTTCTTGGTCTTTCAGGCAACAGATTGAGGACGTTTTATGGTTTTCCACGTCAGAGTTCCACATTCAGAAGTCTCAAAGCAGAAGAGAGGGCATAAAATGCGCACCAATAGTCAACAAGAAGCAGTTGCACTTCCAGCTAATGAGTTCAAAGTTGACAGTTTCATAAGCTAACTCCACCTCAACTTCAAAATCATCAAAAGGAAACTGTTGAACGAAAATCTCCGGCAATATCTATTCCAAAACCTCACGTTCGCCGGAAAAGTTTGGCAAACACAAGTTCTAAACAATGATATGTTTGGAAAGAATATCAATGGTAAGAAAAAAGGCCTAGTCTATTCCATGAACACAAAGGGTCTTAGAATTTTATACCAATTCCAATCAAATACAGACACTCAATTTTAAGACAGAAAGAAAGCTAATCCTGCAAAATTTAACAGCGTCACTCATTCTCAAGAACCTTCCCCTTTAATTATGTGATTTTTCTAGTATTATTTCTATAATTATATAATCCTATCATGTATAGTTGATCTGCAAAATTCACGGTGGACAAACTCTATACATCTTTTCCTGATCTGTGAATGTGACTTTTCCAGCTATAGCCCTCAGATTTTGCATCTTCGTCATCCTCCATGCTATCACCTCCTGTAGTGGAGGTCCCTCCTGTGTTTACAGCTAGCTGCAGAGGACCTTGGGGAGAGCCAGACTTGGAACTGTTAGCCTTTGAGGAGTCACCATACTGATCTTGGGCCATCCACAAACCCCCCAAAACAATAGCAGATTGGTTTGCAGGGGCGGAGGCTGTAGCTGGTGGCACTCTCCGTGTATGAAGTCGGTATTTCTGCAACAAGAAGAAAGTTCCATCAGAACTTGAAAACTTAATATGTCCCTTGCAATGAGCAAGGGAAAAGGAAATTGCTTCGATACTTGAAGCATTTTCTTTCCTTTTACCCATGCTTGTATAAATGAAGCATGGGAAAGAGATGATATGGAAAACTCACTTGCAAATGACTCTTCACTTCATCATTGGTCAAGCCATCAACTTGCATAAGTTCTCTAATCTGCTTGGGAGTAGCAACTATAAAATGCCCAATAGAATCGAATTAGACACTTCCGAAAATTGAATCAATGAGCAGAAATGCAATGCAATAAATGAAAAATTCTACTTTCAATTTCCAGTGGATTCATCAAGTTTACACATATTGTTAATCTCTAATCTCATCTCCATGTTTCTAGCCAACATAAGAATTTACCTAAAACTCTTCATGATTTTCATCTTTCAAGCCAAGCATAACAATAATTTTGCATCCCATCTATCATTCCCATCCAACAATATACATAAGCCCACACTACCATGATTCTAAAACCAAAAGACCTGGATTCAAATATTTACTAACCTTGAGCGCCTCCAAGTTGCTGTAAAGCATTGACAAACTGGCGGTGCAACTCTGGTGACCAGCACCTCCTATGCTTCCTAGAACTCTGCTGCTGGGATTGAGGTCCATTTCGTAAATTTGATTCTGAATTCGGGGCAGTAGTAGAAACTGATCTACTACAACTGCTTCTTGAACCTGTAGAGTTGGATTCCTCTTTTATGCTCTTAATTCCAGGAGTTAAAAGAGAAAGAGCAGGAACCGGCAATTCCTCTCTATTACTGTCATCCTCTTTCCTTGAAGAACCAGGGAAGTCTTTAAATGGCATAAATGTTCTTGTTGCAGTCCTGCCTTTACAAGCCTGGAATGCATCCTCGTTCACATACTGATTTGCTTTCTTGTTTGTCTATAACAAAACACAAAATCATAAAAAAAGAAAAAAAAATCATTTTCCATGTTCTCTTCCTTTTTAAGACTTGAAGATAAAAACACATAACATCTACTTCAATTAAAGTTATTATTGTTATACCTTAGATTCTAATTTGAAGTTTTGTTTTGCATCAAACAAATAACCAGTAGAGGGATCATGATCATCAGTAATCCATAAGTGAACGGAACTCATCCAGTTTTTCTTGTCTTTAGAGTCTTTCTCCTTTATTAAACCATCACTTTCACGATCATCACCATGATCATCGATTTTTTTCTTCAATGGAATGAATTCTTCCAATACTGGTTGTTGATTGTTTGATGTTCCACATTGCATCAACTCCTCCCTGACAACTTGAATTGCTGCAACAAGAAACACGGCAGTTAAAAAAAACATTGATCACATCATCAACAACCAAAAAAATCCATCTTAAACTTAGTTCTTTAAGCCAAAGACAACCCATTAATCAAAATCATCAAAAAAAAAAAAAACCCCATTTTTCCAAACTGACTTTTCCATGGATACAACTCATAAAACTGAAAATCCAAAATACCCCATTAATCAAAACCCATTAAAGAAAAGGGAGTAAACCAACCATCATTCAGAAGGAGCATGCAAAGAGGTAACTCTCGTTTAAAAGCATCGATCTTTCTCTTTTCTTCTTCCAAGTCATTAAGAAAACTATCAACTTTCAAACCCTTCACTGCAGCATCACCGATCATGGAAACCTCCTTGAGAAAATCAGTTATCGTTTCAGGCAAAAACGTAAATGTTTTTATTGCTGAAGTAAATGTTTTTGTTGTTGAAGAAGGCCTAACAAAATCCAAGCTCAGTTCAGGTGGAACCGAGCCCATTTTTTTCTTTCAAAAAAGACTAAAAGTTTAAGTTGTTTTGATAAAATCTCTGAAGCAAAAAGAGAAGAGGGAGAGATGCAGACATGGAGAGATCTACACGTATATAGAGAGAAAGAAAGGATTCTCTGGATTTTCAAGGGTTATTTTGTCAATAAAAAAGGAGAGATTCTGTCTATGCGTTTTTTTTGGTGTTAACGTTGTGTATTCACTTTCGTTTCTCCGCATATTTTATCTATTTATTTCTATAACTATTTTACCTCGCTCAATATTTGGTCCCTCGCGATTTTTATTTAGTTTGATTTGGTTCTGTTTCTATTTTTTTGTTTTTGCTTATATTATTTCAATATTTAATTTTTAAACCGCATATAGTTCTAACTAGATAGATAACCCATGCTTCAATGAGGGTCAAACCGAATTCTCCATAATGTAAAAGAATATTGCTCAAGCACTATCAATTTATTTTAAAAAAGGGGAAAAAAATCCACGACTTCACATTATAAAAAAGAATTGAAAAAAATTGCCATTGCCAATCCTCAAGAATCCAAACATATAAAGATGAAATAAAAAAAATAGTGAATAAATTTTTTTTAATAAAAAAACAAGAAAATTTAGATGAGGTCATCAAAACTCTCGAACGAGATCACACAAATGAGATAAAACAATAAAAGAAAAATGAGATTTGATTTTAAAATGAATAGAATATTGAAAAATGAAATCAAATACAATAAAAAGAGAAGTATCAAAAAAATACCTAGGCTAACCAGCCAAACCTCTTTCCTAAATAATAAAATGGGGATAACCTAAATAAAAGAAAATAAAAAAAATTATTTTTCAAGATGATGTCAACTCATGTAAACTTTTCAAAACCATAAGTTTGACTAGTAACTAAACCAGAAGCAACCCATATGAAAAAACACCATTTTAAAACTCAAGTCTATCCAATGGGATGACCCTTGACTCGGGTGCCCCAAGACTCAAGATATGTAGGGTTTCAAAATAAATTTGGAGAGAATTAACTTAGTGTAAAATAATTAAAAAAAATTACAGGTTGACCTATGACCCGGTCAGCTTGTGGCAAACCTATCAAAATAGGGTCAAAACCTGTTAACTATTTTTCTTTATTTTTTTTTTCCAAAATGATGTTATTTTTACTTTTTTATAAAATGAAAATATTTGGTTAACTTAAGTTCACTTAGGTCAACTTACCTGACCCGTAACCTATTACTTGTCCCAAATCGACTAAAATTTTGGGTTAAATGGAAAAATTAAAAATAAAAATCAAATTAACAAAAAAAATCCAAAACAAGAAATAAATAAAAATCAAAAGAATAAGAAAAAGGACCAGATTTGAAAAAAATAAAAAAAACCAAGATTATGGATCAAATGATGAAATTGAAAACAAATTAAAATTTAATAAAATAGCTAAAAATCAAGATTTAAAATCAAAATATTAAGGGTCAAACCATAAATATTATCAATCTTTGATTTGAAAGGTAAAACTGAAAAAAAAAATCAAATTCATAAAGAATCAAAAAAAAAAAACAAGAACCAAACATGAAAAAAATTAAAAATCAAGATTATGGATTCGAAAATAAAATTAAAACAAATTAAAATTTAATTAAAAGGCTAATAATCAAACTTAAAAATCAAAACATTGATAGCCAAATATGAAATGCCATAAGATAAGAGGACTTAATTTTGTTTTAATGGCCAACACGAATTTCAATGAAGAGGAGAGAAAAAAAGAAAAAAGGGGCGTTTTGGTGACAATTCATCACTATAAAAACCGCATGTGCTTCCCCACATGAAAGAAAGCATCATGGATCTTCGAACACTCTAATAAAAATTTGTGTTCCTCGATCAAAAGATTGCTCATGCGCCATTTA
>JAAWWB010001673.1:0-25000 GCA_018804465.1 Populus tomentosa
CAAAAGACTCGAACTTGAGTCAAAACAAAGTTTCAGATACAATAGAGCATCTACTTTATAATACTAATAAATATTTGACACATTAAAGATTTTAAAAATACTTTACTACGAGTCAAGTTAAACATATAAGCATTGTTATTGATTTTCTTCAAAATTTCTTAAGGGTAATATTTCTTTAATTGAAGCTACATGTAAGTTCCAATTGAAACCTCTCTTTACGAAGAAATAACATCATCACATCACATTTATTAAACATTTTGCTCTCATGGTGTTTATCTACAATGGCTTTGTACTTCACATTTTTACTTCTCGAACTTCATTATAACCTTTTATCTTAATAGTTTGTATCTGCTCAATAATTTGTCTACAATAACACTGTAACCTAGAACCTTATAATAAAAGTTAAATCTAGAGCATGTCTTGGACTTTGCATGTACACAAACTCAATCAAAGACTTATATATGCACCATGTTGCCGCAAATGAACTCATCTTGTGCCAAAGAAATATATTGTAGTTTGGGTTTGTCTTCACATATACTTCTAATTATTTTGCTTAATTGTTTGTTGGTAGACTTCATCTCATATATACTTTTAATCATATTGTTTAAATTTTTAGGTAGACTTAGTTTGCTTATCTGTCTACAAATGCATTGTGTTGCTAAAGTTTAGAGAAGAATCATAAATCATTTACAAAATCCCCTAAAAGAAGCTAAATAATTTATTATCCATGTCAAAAGTGACACACTTTGGTACTCCAAGCAATCTGACAACTTCTATAACTATAACATGGCAATATTTATGAAATTTAAAGTTTTCTTGCATAGAATAAAATAATCCATCTTAAAAAACCAATCAACAATAATAAAAATATAATTTAGTCTTTGGTAGATACAAGGTAACCTTAAAACAAAATCTATAGGCAAGTCTTCCTGAATATTTTTAAGAAAAGCTAAGGGTATGTATATACCTATATTATGAGTTTATCCTATAAAAGTCTCTGAAATGTAACAATGTTGAACATATACCCATGTCCCTTTACAAATATGGCTAATAATACATGTTAATTACAACATCAAGGATATTTAATCAATTTCAAAGTCCTACCAAACTTTCTCTTATAATGATGAGTGTGTGATACAAAGCTAATTTTCACGCATTAGAAATCTCTCATGTATATAACATTCATCAAAAGACTTTTTTTCCTAACACTATTTCAAATCTCTTGAATTTTTTCATCCTACACATGCAATTCCCTTCAATAGTTAAAGAAAATGATATTACCCTACAAAGTCACTGATAATACAACTCTTTTATTTTGAGAATTAGTAACATCATTCTAAACTCTTAGTTCTTACACCACCTTTATTGAGAATCTTTGTAACTAGGTATCCATCTAGTATACATGTTTTTATCATTTTATTTTTGGCTATTCAAGAACTTTAATGACTCATGATCTAAATACAGATATGGATCTGCATCAACTAAAGGCATACTCTACAACTAATCATATGAACTCTTTATTGATAAAGTATGGCTTTCAATATCTAATAGTTTGAATAAACATATAAAAAATCCTTATCATAAATTGACCATTTCAATTTTGCATCACTCAACTTCTTACTAAGATATGCAATTAGCCTTTTCTCCTAATATAAAATAATTTCAATGCCAACTTTACACACATCACACTTCACTTTAAACAACTTGTCAAAGTTAAGAATAACTAGCACTTGAGTAGTGCTAAAATTCTTTTTAAATAGAGCAAAACTCTTTTTAGCCTCCCACCCAGGTTAAGATTTGTCTTATTCATCCTTTTAGTAATTTAGTTAATTATGCTATTGATATTGCTAAACCTTTTATAAAAAGTAGCTAAACCATAGAAACTCAGTGTTTCACTTATATTTTTAGAGGTTAGCCAATCATAGATGACTCTAACCTTTTTTTTATCAAAATGAATGCCCTCCACATTAACAACGTATCCTAGAAAATGCAATATATCTAATTAGTACTTAAAAATATATTTTTATCAAGGTTTATATCATTATATTGCACTTAAAGTATCATTAAATTCCCTAACTTAAGCATACTTTACAATAACAAGTCCGATAATCTAAGATATCTTTAATTTATGTTAAATGTTTATTTTCAATACTGAAATATCTCACAATTTAAAGGATTTATTGATGCGTTTAACTATTAAAATTAAGAAGATAAGAAAAAAAGGATTAAGCTTAAAGAAGAGATATTGGTTTAATTCAAACTGGAACACCATTCGGTTATTGGGTCATAACTAAAGTTGTAGTCATTGGATTTAGGTCTGGTTTATTTTGATGGAAAGCTAAGACATAAGCTTACAACATTCATGAAGAGTTCAAGATTTAAAGCTTCCATTTTCAAGTTCAAAACCTAGCAACAAAAGAAAAGTTTGAATATGTCCTGCAGCCTAGAAACTATTCGGTGTTCAGCCCGTATCTCAGGTTATAGAAGTCCAAATGAGCTCATTTGTATTTTGTTGGAAAGCTAAGACAAAGTACAGAACATTCATGAAGATTATCTGTTGAAATTCTGATGTTAGCAATGACATGTTGTCCATCCAATAAGTCAATAGTTAGCCACTAAGTCAAAAGGTAGCCACCAACTCAATAATTAGTCATCAAATCAATAGTTCTGAAGTTTAGCCTATAAAAGAGGTATTTTCCATACATTTAGGCATCTTGTTTTTCATATTAAGATCATGCTCTTGCTTTTTTTCTTTGTATTTTTGTAATGTTCAAGTTTTATTTTATGTTATACTTTCATTAATCTCTTGTTTATGCTTTTTATTTCTTTTACTATACTTAGTTAACTTATATCATAACTATGTTCTTATCTTGTTTATTTATATTTATCTTCTTCATCATATTTATTTAAGTTTATTCTGTTAAGGTGAAAAGGTTATACTAATAGTGTAAGAATAAACATAATATAAATTCAACATGGACTTTAATGTTTATATTCAAGAAAATTTGATATTAACATGTTTTATCATTGTTATCTTACTCATTCTTAATACCTTGCTTATTAAATGGTTAATCTAAATTTGTGTTGTACAACCCTTGGTACTATAAATACTTGATCTTGTCATAGCTTTCTATATGGATTACCGACACCTGTGCTACAAAAAGAACTTGATTTGTTGTTGACATAAGTTATCACCATGAATACCTGACAATATTTACAAGTATTGACACTACTCAAATAAGATAATTAATATGATCGTGTTAATAATTTATAATGAGTCATTAATGATAAATCAATCGATTGGAACCTCCTTTGTGTGTAGTTTTCAGTTGAGTAATAAAATGAGTTTATATTATGCTTATTTGAAATACTATTAGTGGATCCTCTAACCTTGACAATTATGTTATCCTTGTTTAATCATTACATTAATATCACATCTCAAAATTCTCTTCTACTCTATTTCTTTTATTATTTGTGGTTTATATAGTTGACCTCCTTATAAATCAACTCCAATCTTACTGGGTTATTTATTACTTTGACACCCTTACACTTGAGATAAGATATCAATTATTTGATTGTGTCAATATCAATCATAAAAACAAGCTTCTTTAAATTAACTTATTCTATATCAGCATATCCAACACATGTCTCAAATAAATGATATGGTCTTTTTTTGTTTCATTATAAATCAAAATATCATCAAAGTATACAATCACAAACGTATTAATGAAACAACATTAGACCTAGCTCATTAGTTATAAAAATGTGTTGGGTGTGTTAACATCATTAATGAAAGAACATCAAACCTAAATCATTAGTTACAAGAATGTGTTGGGCACATTAGAAAGGCCAAAGAACATCATTAATCACTCAAATAACCTATATTTCTTCTTGATAGTTGATTTATATTCATCCTTTAATTGAATACAATAATGATGGTGCTAACTACATTGTTAAATCTTGAAAAATAATTAAGACCTATGCATTTAATCCAACATATCATTTAAATAAAGATAAAAATCACTACTCTATCATGATCTTATTTATAGCATGAATATCTACATATATTCACCATTTTCCATATTTCTTGGGTGTTAGCAATGTTGAGATTGTATATGAAATCATACTCTCTTGAATATGCTTTTTTTTTCCTCTGGGTATTTTGTAATTCTAACATAGTTTAATAAAAGTTTTGAAAAAATAACAAATGTTAAAAAAGTATTTGAAAAATTACACATTTTGAACACAACTGCTATTGAGAATAACAACTATTTCAAAAGTCATTTCTCAATCAAATTAATTAAAAGCTATAGAAGTAAATCTAAATTTTTATGAAGATCCAATAGTCAAGAAATAAAATTCAAGATCTAATAGTCAAGAAAGAATTGAGTCACCAGGGACACACCAGAACTCTGTTTTTGACACTCTTAATACCGTTAAAAAGATTTCAATTAGAAGATTTTAATCACACCTTGAAAGATCACCAAACATGAATTTTTTTAAAGGTTTTGTTTCAGGTTAATTTAGAGTTAATTACGACCTTGTTTAGTGGTCTTTCAAGATGTGTATTTAGAATTGTCTCACTAAAGTCTTTCTAACAATACCGAGTGTATAAAAAATGAATCCCTAATGTGTCCCGGGTGACCTACTTTTTCTTTTTGTTTTTTATCATTCATCATTTCTCTCTCCTACCATATCACCTTATCTTATTGTCTATTGGATCTTTATAAAATTTTGAGTTGACTTTTGATAAGGTTAATTATTTTGTAAAAGAGAAAACATCATTACACAATCGTTATTCTTAATAGTGGTTGTGTGTAGAATTGATATTAGAAAATATGGTTGTTCTCAACCATTATTTCCAATAACAATTGTGTAAAAAATCAATATTGAAAAACACGGTAATGTTCAAATTATGCCATTTTCCAAATACTTTTCAAACATATATCATTCTCTCAAAGTTTTTACCAAATTATATCCTTTTTTTTTAAAAAAATCCTTTTATTTCAATAACTCTTTAACCTTTTATAGTATGGAAAATATGATAAAGTAGCTCCAAGCACCAAATTAATATGATATTCTATGTCTCATTAGTTAACTAATCTAGCATAATTTCTTCAAATTATGTTAATAAAGATTTTACTATCTTAAGAACATTAAATACTTGCTTTTCTTTCTTAGCCATCAATTACTTTACAATTAATGTATGAGCTTTATGGTCTTTTTAACGTCAACTATTAATTCCTTATTTAAATAGGTTATAATTAAGAAAGTATTCTCCTCTACTTTAAAAGCTTTGATTTGTTCCCTTTCAGTGGTATTAACATATAATTAACACTTTTTTATATAAATATTATACAAATTCCATCAATCTAGATGCTTAGAAATTATATCATATTGTCAATTGCAACTAAAAGAATACATTGTATACATCTATATCTATTACGCCATAATTGGTTTCATCCTTATGTTTCCTTATAAAAAATAAAACTTTACATCTCTTAATCACTCTAATTAGTCCTGTAATCTTAGTCCACCCAATTTTATAGGGTTTTCGATGGATTTAACAATTAAGATTAACTTTTTTATATTTTTTTTTCATAATTATATTCTTACAACTATCATTATCAATAATTAAATAAAATAATCTATTATTAATAGCTCACTTGGTACATATTACTTTTGGTATATAGTCATTTAACATCTTAGCAGAAATATCAATTATCACTATATCAGTATCTCTACTTTCAATGTTATGTTTTACACATCAAAAGCCTGCACACCGTCTATATGCTTATTTTATCTCTAATAAAAGATGTCAAACCATCCAAATACTTAATAATTATCTAGACCTTAGCCTCTAGCAAATAGTTATTTTGTATTTGATCTTAAGCACACTTTTGATATTTATAAAACATGTAATATTTAAAAGTTATGGGTAGAAACTAGTCCCTTAACAATTGTCTTATTCAAAACCAAGACGCGACATGTGGTCTACTTTGTATGACCAAGTTATCTTGAACCCTCCTTCACCAAGAAAAAGCTCCATTTTTAGTGTAATTGCATCAATTTATACCATCTCTTCTTCTAAAATCCTTACATACTTTATCACTATATTGCAATTAACAAGCTATTTTATGTAATCTTTTATTCCCAAATCATTATTAAAAAGGACTATGTTATTTTTTAAATAAAACTTATTAGAATCATATTTAAATTTATCGCGTCTCTCTTCATCTTCCCCACCATATCCAAAAAATATTCACCTCCAATTGCTTATCTACTAAATTTTTTCACAAGAGGGATTAATTATGTAGATACATATCTCATGTCAGCTGTATTATGAGAAAAATATCCTTCTATTACTCCAACATTGGTCTAATCCATGTTAACATGGTTTGCGGGCATCCAATTAAATCAATTTGCTATCTCCTTGAATATCCTCTCTACTTGACCAAACCTTTACTCTAGACCTCTAAGTGATATTATCTAAATCTTTTAAGCCTCTTAAAGATCCTTCTCAGTGTCCCTGATGGCTTGTATCCCTTGATCAACATCACTATGATAGGTTTTATCACTGTGGTCCATTAGTGAGGTTAATCTTGTTCTAATGCCACTTGATGCATCATATAGTGAACGAGCAAAGTTTACTCATATATAAAAAAGATAAAAATAAAAGATAGTAATAAACTAACAGGAAAACTGAAAATTTTAAATATTCTTGGAATTGATAACTAAATTTCAAATCTCAAAGCAAGAGTTTAAATACTCTGCTCTCGATAACCATGGGTTAAATAAAAAAAATAAAAACATAAAATGAAAACAATTAATGGTGGTTTAAAGATCCAGATCATAAAAAGACCTAAAAATATGTATTCAAAATAGATCTTAACCTTTAAACAGGCTCATTTAGCCTTTGAAACTTTACCACAATATATGTTAAATCTTTTGAATTGGTAAGAATTACACTAATCAAATGCTCAAATAAAAAGTTATAATCCATAGAAGCAAAATTATGTTGGACCTTTGAACTATCATTTTAGATAATTTGCCAATCAAGTTAGTCTATAAATTTTTATGCCATATGCTCCATGTCAAGACACCATAATCACCACTCTTCGAGCCTGTTTGTTTTTGTATTTTAAAAGTATTTTTTAAATTTAAATTTTATTTATTTTTTCTTTACTTCAAATTAATATTTTTTTTAGTGTTTTCAGATCATTTTGATCATTTCCAAGCAAAAAGCATTTTGAAAAGGAACCATTACCATATTCTCTAACAAAAACAAAAACAAAACTGATCTTTAAATTAACTCTAGCCTTCGAAGTTTTGCTGGTCATATTGATTAGTTTCAAAACATAGAACAACACAATAAACTTGACTCAACACAACATAATAAGGGTGTTCAAAAAAACCCATCAACCGATTAAACCAAAAAAATCGAGAAACAATTAACCAAAAAAACCGAATTGATAAAAAAACCGAATAAACTAATTAAAAAAAATCACCCAATCCGATTCGGTTTTGGTTTAAAAAAGTGTAAACCGATTAAACTGGATCAAACTGAACTGGTTTAATTAAATCTAATAAACTTTAAAAAAGATATAAAAACAATCATTCTTAACCCTAAATCACTCTCCCCCTTTTTAGCCGCCACCCCCCCTTTCTCCCTTTACAGCCTTCCCTTTCCCCCTTCCCCTTCCCACCTTCCCCCTTCATAGCTCCCTTAGCTCATGTGGAAAGTCCGGGCTGTATGATAAAAATAAAACAAAGAGGAGGATCTATGAAGCAAGTGAACAATGGTTTATGCCAGACAATTAAGTCAAAAGAGTGAAAACCAATACTAAATCCAATCTTCTAGTTGCTTTTCTTATTGTTCTTATACCTTGAAGGTTCCTTTATGCTTACTAGTTGTTTTTCTTGAATTTTTAGGTGGTTGCTATGATTAATAGCTTTGTGATTGATATTTGATGTTAATTTTTTTTATTATTTAACTCAGTGTTATCATGAAGATTGGCTTATCCAAATACCATATCTTGCCCACGTTGACTTTGTTATTTTTATAATTAAAGAATCTCATTCTAGCACTTACGAAGACCATCATAAATCTTCATTAGTTTTTGATTTTTCTAGTTTTTTATGTTAAAAATTTGATGTGAACGAAATAAAACTGATTCGATTTGAATTGATTTTCAATTTAATCTAGATTATATTAATAAAAATTACTACTTTTCAGTTCTGTTGAATTTTTAAGTTCCAACTGGACCGTAAGAAAAACAACGGTTGTCAAACAGGATATATACAAATGGAAATGAACATGCGAGTCACGGGACATTGGAGTGTGGCCGAAGAAAGTTTGCATTTATGGTGATAGGACTAGATAAGACCATACACGTTTGAGCCAATCGCAGAAAATGGCAAATTACCAGGCCAGACTAGTCGTACGAAATAGAGTCGTGGGAACGATGAACTTGATCATCACCGACCGCTTTCAATGAAGGTGGAGAACTGTTTTGGAGTGGCGTGTGAAAGCTACTCCCAAGACTTTGTAAGCAATTATTTCACTTTTATTACGTCATATTCTTGACTGTCACTCTCATCTACAAATAAGAAATTGTTTTAACGTAGTTTTTTTCACTGTGTGAGGGGTGGGGCAAAGGGTGGAAGAGATATGTTCCCGTGAGAGCTATTGTTTTTGCGGATAAAAAAATTATTTTAAGAATTTTTGAATTTTTTTTAACAAATTATTGAGATCCTTCTTTGGATCATTTTTTGCTGGAAATTAATGCTTGTCATTCTCTCCAAAACACAAGCCTAAAGTCGATCGTACATATTATTGATGGCGTCGCTTTCTCTTCTATTTTTATTGCATTTCAATGCTTATCGAGGATGGCTTGTTGAAAAGTACAAAGTTTACACGTCTATCCAACTGTGACCGCTCAATCAGATCAAGTCTAATCACGTCGTGATCCGTTGTCCAGAAAATATGGAATCAATCGAAGTATGTATCGTGAAAAAAATATTTTTTTTTTAATGATCAGAAGACACATGTGTGATTTGATTTTTAATAAAATAATATTATTTGTTTTTTTAAAATATTTATTTGAAAATATATTAAAATAATATATTTTTTTATTTTTTTAAAATTTATATTTAATATAAATATATTAAAACGATTTGAAAACACCAAACAAAAAAATTTAAAATAATTTTTTTTTAATTTTTTGTAAACAAGTTTTGTGACTGTAAAAATAAACGAGATTTAAGATAATGTTTTATATTATGGTAATAGTTGTTTTTTAAATTGTTTTTTTTT
Organism: Populus tomentosa; assembly: GCA_018804465.1. Lineage (NCBI taxonomy): Eukaryota > Viridiplantae > Streptophyta > Magnoliopsida > Malpighiales > Salicaceae > Populus > Populus tomentosa. The sequence goes on from JAAWWB010001673.1 coordinate 9,317, forward strand.
TTGAAAATATGTCAAAATAATTTTTTTATTTTTTAAAATTTATTTTTAGCATAAACACATAACAATCTAAAAATATAAAACATAAAATATAAAATATTGGCTTTTGAAGGTATTGAAATCTTTTAACTGGAAACATTTGCCATTTTCAAATAGAATAGGAACAAATAATTATTTTTCTATTTTAATTGCATGGTAAACCGACCATAATACTATTGGATAAAAAAAAAAAGTGTGAAGGTGTATTTTTGGATTTCCACAAAGATTTTTTACTTATTATAATTTATGCTAATAGTTTGTCCAAATATAAAAAATAATAAATGATTAAAATATTAAAGTCAAAAGATTTAAGCCTGAGCTTTTCACAATAATTTTTTTTATATATATAATTATAAAGTTAGCTTATGGACATTTTAGTAATTGGCTAAATAAAAAAATGATGGGCGGCTGGGCACGCTTGTGATGCACCCTGAGGTGCACGAGTGGCACCCACGCCCTTCGAGTAGCATTTGCAGTGCCTCCTATAGTCCAAAAACACTCTTTCATCGTGTTATTGGAAGCATCGTCGTGTCGTTGAAAGCGTTGTCATGTCCTTTTCCTACTGATATAGTGCATGTTACCAGTGGTGGTTCGGTTTGATGCTAGTAGGTCTTTTTTTTCTTTCTTCTCTCCTCCCTCAAAACTTACAGACTGACTCTCTTATTTATTGGTATTTTAACTTCAATTCTTATTCTTTCGATTTCAAAGTTTTGGTTTGGCCCTTTTATACAAGTTTTTTTTTCAATTTCATCTTTCAATCCCAATGTACCGAATATTATATTCTCCCATATGGTCCTCATTCCTTGAATTTATTTTTTCTTCTCCTTAGCCCTTTTGTAAATTTTTTAGTGGCTTTTAATTCATCCTCCAATTCAAATTGATGATACTATGTTTTTCAATTTTTTTTCCTCATTGTTTTGATTTTTTTTAATTTTATCTTTCAATATTTAATTGATTGAGAATTAGATTTCATAGTCTTTTCAGATAAAATGCTTTTGAAGTCACGGGTTTTAAAAGTGAGGTCTTTTCATATCTCTTACACGGTATGATTGCTAACATACCCTTCAAAGCAAAAAAAATAAAAATATATGAACTAGTGTTTAGGGGTTGTTTATACTTTTTATTTTTAAAGAATAGCAAAACCACTAAATTAACCTTAAAACCATAAATTCTTTAGTTGGTGTTAAGGGGTTTTTTTTGTCTTTTCATCCTAGTTTTTTTTTTTGTTATTATCAAGTTGAATGAGGGGCACTTTAGTAATTGTTTAAATATAAATATTATTAAAAAAGATGGCTGACATGTGAAGTACACACGTCAATGAGCGGTTTAAAGGTGTGCAAAACTAAGTGGTGTATTTAGGGTGGTGCGGTGGTCAAATGGTGGCTTTCAATGCAGCTTACGAATCATCTATGTGGCCCTATACAGTGCAACTTACAAATCATTTGAAAATTACTCATGTTATATCAAGTCTTTTTTAATTTCTTTCTTTGTTATATTTAGTTTTTTTAAAGAATTTTTTTAATTAAATTAAATTATTTGATTAAATATAAACATGAGATGCTCACTTTAGATATTTTGCTTAGTTTTCTTTCCGACTTGTTGCCTTAACAACGTGTGGAACCTCTTTCGGTATCATCATGCAACCTTTTATAGTGGTGTTAGGACTATCTTAGTTAGTTTTTTTTTTTTTTTTGTGGTGGGGCAGTGTCTACGATTGAGCAATAGTAATCTCCAATGAGTTTTTCTTTCTTCTCCTCACGAATATGATATTGCTAGCTCTTTTTCGTAGTTAATTATAGCCATTTTTTTTTTTGCTTTATTAACTATCGTGACTTTTTTTAATCGTGTTATGAAATTAATAGATCTTATTGAGCTCAAACAAGTGATTGACTCGAGTCTAAAATTTTTCTTGTTTTTTTTTAAATACTAGTATTGCCCAAACATCCCATTTTTACATTAAAAAAAAATTAACCCAGCTTACGGTCGAGCACCAATATAGTATTAATAGAGAGGGAGGCGGGATAGCAAGAAATTAGTATCGAATATGAACAATTCCTACCATTGAGTTTTGTCATGTTAAATTAATATTCTTATGTTCTTTATATATATATATATATATATATATATATATATATATATCTTAATTCCTTTGTGTTATTAATTTCTCAAATATTCTTATCCATAATCATTCCTTGAGTCATCGATTTGAGAGCTTAACAACAAAATAAAAAGAAAAAATTTATAAGAGATTGATGATGCTTAGTTGAAGTAAACAAGTTTTTGGTATCAGAGGTTGATTTTACATGCAAGGTAGAAGGTATTGAATCTTGAATTAAATGAATTTAATCCTGAAAACAAGATCAAGTATGACTAAATTTAAAAAGAAAATGATCTAAAGAATCTTTCTCATGGATATCAACTTTGGAGAACCAATTGAAGAACATGATTAGTTTATTAAAAAGGGAATTAAAAAGATAATGCATGCAGTTTTAATCATCAGAATGTGATACATCATATTAGAATATTCCTCGTGTTACATTGTAGGTCAGGTCAATTTTTTTCTAAAAAAAATATTCAAGTGCTACCATCATGTTTTCTATTAAAAAGAAATTCAAATAATATGGAGGGTTAACCTAATGTGACTTAATCAATTTGAGAGATTTACAGACAACCTAGACGACTGTTAAAACAAAGGAAAATTTGACTAAATCAACTCGGAATGAGCTCAAATTTGATTCTATTATTACTAGAACCCTAATCACACCACATATTGATTTTGGGGTCAATTGGATATCGTTTGCTTTGGGTTTCAAATTCGAGTCTAATCAGGTCTGATTTATAACATTTTTGCGTCAATATATCAAACCTTATCGTAAATTGATCAAATTTTATATTCTATCTATTTGGGTTGATATCGCACTATATCTGAAATTTTAACTCAATTGGACATCATTTACTGTAGGATCCAGATTTCGATTTAACTCGTCGTAAACGAGTCTGTTTTGCGTCAACTTCTGAAATTCAGATTCTTTCTGTTTTTTTCATTTCTTGCAGTTTATTTTCATCATATCCAACATATCTTGGTGCTGTTTCATCATTTTTCATATTTTGTTTCTGTTTTTTATTCGAGTCTTCAGTTTTGTTCATATTTCGGATAGACTCGTGAGACTATCATCGTATTTTTACTTTGCTTGTTTTCTGGTTTTTATTGCTTCTTGAGTCATATATATATATATATATATATATATATATATATATATATATATATATATTTGGATTGCGCTGCCAAGTTGGTTTTATTTGGTGTTGGTTTCAATTTCGCAAAAACCGCATGAAGGTGAGACGAGAGGTGTGAGCATGTAAGGACATTAAGAGTGTTTGAGCGAAACACAAGTGATGTGAGAATAATTTTTTTATACCACTAACCAATTTTTGCAGGTACTATCATGTTAGATCAAAACAACACACCACCCCATCCCGAGGGAGAACTTACGTTCCAAAGGCAAGCCATGACACAAATGATGGAGATGATGAATTTTATGATTGGAAACATGTGTGACAAACTTGATAAGGTGGAGAAACATGGTAACAGGGTTGGTATAAGCACCCAAAATATGAAGAAGCTTGGGGCTGAATCGAAAGCAAACAGTGGTAGTAGGGTCGAAAGGCCAAGGTGGGCTGATTATGAGGATTTAAGGAGGCCGTTAATGATATTGGAGATGGTGGTTTTAAGGATGAGGTCATAGGCCATCAGGAAGGTTTTTGGCAGCCTAGAAACCGAAGGGATTTTGGGAATAGAACTAGGGGCCAATTCGGCCAAAGGGAAAATTTTTGTAGTGTTGGGGGACATGCTAATTTAGATGGTGATTTGGATGCTATCAAACTAAAAATACCTTCTTTTCAAGGTAAAAACGATCCCAAGGCATATTTGGACTGGAAGAAAAAGGTGGATTGGATTTTTTATTGTCATAACTATTCAGAGGCAAAGAAAATGAAATTGATTGTCATCGAATTCACGGATTATGCACTGATTTGGTGGGATCAGAATGTTATTAGTAGAAGAAGGAGTGGAGAGAGGACAATAGTGTCGTGGGAGGAGATGAAAGTGTTGATGAGAAGACGATTTGTGCCTAACCACTATTATAGAGATTTGTATCTGAAATTGTAGGGTTTGAAGCAGGGTTCTAAGTCCATGGATGAGTATTTCAAGGAGATGGAGATCACCATAATTAAGGCCAATATGATTGAGGATCGGGAAGCTACTTTGGCTAGATTTCTAAATGGGCTGAATAAGGACATTGCGAATGTTGTAGAATTACAACATTGTGTGGAATTAGAGGACATGGTCCATATGACAACGAAGGTGGAGAGACAAATAAAGAGAAAGGGTAGTACACGTTTTTAAACCAATTCGGCTTCATCTTCCTTAATATAGAGGCCAAATTTAAAGAGAGAGAGGGCTATCTAACCAAAGCCTTATGCAAAGGCTGAACCACCTAAGGCAAAAAAGAATACTCATACGAATGGGAAAGGTAAATCTAAATATCAACCTACTTGTGATAGAGATATTAAATGCTTTAAGTGTTTAGGGAAGGGGCACATTGCATCTTAATGTCCAAATCGAAGAGTTATGCTTACAAGAGACAATGGGGAGGTTGAATCTAAAAGTGAAGAGATGCCACCTTTGGTGGATTGTAGTGATGAGAAGATTGCATACCCTGTTAAGGGAGAGGGCTTGGTTATAAGGCGTGCGCTGAATATGCAAATCAAAGGAGATGATATAGATCAGCAACGAGAAAATATATTTCACACTTAATGTAATCTTCAAAACAAGGTATGTAGCATGAAAATTGATGAAGGTAGTTGTGCTAATGTTGCTAGTGATACCCTTTTGAAGAAATTGAATCTAAGTTGTATTAAGCATCCTATGCCTTATAGATTGCAATGGTTGAATGAATGTGGTGAAATGAGGGTTACTAAGCATGTTTTGATTGCATTTGCTATTGGGAAGTATTCTGATGAGATTTTGCATGATGTAGTCCCAATGTATGCTAATCACTTACTTTTAGGGTGTCCATGGCAGTTTGATTGGAAAGCGATTCATGATGGGTTTAGAAATAGGTTCACTATTGTAAAGTATGGTAAAACCATCACTCTTGTACCTCTTTCTTCAAAACAAGTGTATGATGATCAAATAAAATTAAGAAAAGAATGTGAGGATAGGAAGAGTGAAAATTCACGTGAGGACAATGGTAAGAGAAAACCATCAGATTCGGCTAAACCTAAATCATTAATTAAACTGATTGAGAGTGGAGGTAAAAATCAAGGAGTGAAGAAAGTAAGCTTGTGTGATGATAATAGTGTGGAAAAATTAAAGAAACTAACTAATTTTTATGCAAAAGGATTTTAAATCAGATCTGTATTTTTCACTAATAAGCCAATGATCTTACTTGTGTATAAGGAGGCTTATTTTAACACTAACAATCTTGATTATGCTATTCCTAGTATGGATGTTTCTTTGATGCAGGATTTTGATGATGTATTTCCTAAAGACATCCCTAATGGATTACCACCATTAAAGGGGATTAAACATCAAATTAACCTTGTGTTCGGAGCTTCGATTCTTAACCGTCCAGCCTATAGAAGCAACCCCAAGGAGACAAAAGAGCTTCAAAGGCAAGTAGATAAGTTGATGATGAAGGGGTACATTCATGAAAGTATGAGTCCTTTTGTTGTGCCAGTGCTTCTTATGCCTAAAAAGGATGGAACATGGAGGATGTGTGTTGATTGTTGTGCCATCAATAACATAACGGTAAAGTATCGACATCTTATTCCTAGGCTTGATGACATGCTAGATGAGTTACATGGATCATGTATTTTCTCTAAAATTGACCTAAAAAGTGGGTACCATCAGATTAGGATGAAAGAGGGTGATGAGTGGAAAACTGCATTTAAGACTAAGCATGGTTTGTATGAATGGTTAGTCATGCCGTTTGGACTTACAAACGCGCCTAACACGTTTATGCATTTAATGAATCGTGTATTGCGTGCGTTTATAGGTAAGTTTATTGTTGTGTATTTTGATGACATTTTGATCTATAGCAAGAACTTAAATGAGCATCTTGATTATTTACATAATGTACTTAGTGTGTTGTGTAGTGAGCAATTATATGCTAATCTTAAGAAGTGTACCTTTTGTATGGAAAAAATTGTGTTTCTTGGCTATGTCGTAACTGCGCAGGGTATCGAGATGGATAAGAAGAAAGTTAAGGCCATCCGCGATTGCCCAACACCAAAATCGGTAAGTGAGGTAAGGAGTTTTCATGGACTTACTAGTTTTTATAGAAGGTTTGTGAAGGATTTTAATATTATTGCTACATCTTTAACTGAAATTGTTAAAAAGTCTGTTGGATTCAAATGGAATGATGAACAGGATAAGGCTTTTAATTTGTTGAAAGATAAACTTTGTTCGGCGCCTGATTTAGCTTTGCCAGACTTTACGAGAGCTTTGAAGTTGAATGTGATGCGTCAGGTATTGGTATAGGAGCTGTGTTAATGCAGGATAAAAGGCCAATTACGTATTTCAGTGAAAAACTTAATGGGGCAGCTTTAAATTACCCTATATATGACAAGGAGCTCTATGCCTTGGTAAGAACTCTAAAGACGTGGCAACATTACCTGTGGCCGAAGGAGTTTATGATACATTCTGATTATGAATTATTGAAGCACTTGAAAGGGCAAGGTAAGTTGAGTAGGAGACATGCCAAATGGGTGGAATTTATTGAAACATTTCCGTATGTGATCAAGTATAAGCAAGGAAAAGAAAACATTATGGCTGATGCACTTTCACGCAGGTATGTTCTTATCTACTTTGGATGCTAGATTTCTAGGATTTGAACACACAAAATAATTATACAAGGATGATAGTGATTTTACTAATGTTTACAATGCTTGCGAAACTTCGGTTTTTGGGAAGTTTTACAGACTTGATGGATATTTGTTTAAAGAAAGTCGATTGTATGAAACACATGGGGGTGGGTTGATGGGGCATTTTGGTGTTGTTAAGACTTTGAATGTGTTGCATGAGCATTTTTATTGGCCTAAAATGAAAAAGGATGTGCGACGTATATGTGATAAATGCATAACTTGCAGGAAAGTAAAGTCTAAGACTCAACCACATGGCTTGTATACCCCTTTGCCTGTACCTAAGGAACCATGGGTAGACATTTCGATGGATTTCATCTTAGGTTTAACTAGGTCAAAATAGGGTAGGGATTCAATCTTTGTAGTTGTTGATAAGTTTTCAAAGATGGCACATTTTATTCCATGTCATAAAATCGATGATGCCACTAACATTGCTGATTTGTTCTTTAGGGAGATAGTACGACTTCACGGGGTCCCTAAGAGCATTATTTCTGATAAAGATGTTAAGTTCCTTAGCTATTTTTGGAAGGTGTTATGGGGAAAATTGGGTACTAAACTGTGGTTTTCAACTACTTGTCACCCCCAAACAGATGGACAAACCGAAGTAGTTAATAGGACCTTAACACAACTTCTGTGTGCTGTCATTCAAAAGAACTTAAAGAATTGGGAAGATTGTTTGCCATTTATTGAGTTTGCATATAATCATAGTGTGCACTCTACTACTGAATTTTCACCATTTGAAATTGTGTATGGATTTAACCCTTTAACTCTAATGGATTTGATTCCTTTGCCTATTAATGAAAGGGTTAGTTTGGATGGTAATCGTAAAGCACAGGTGGTAAAGACACTTCATGAGAGTGTGTGGCAACAAATTGAAAAGAGAAATCGTGTGTATGCGACCAAAGCCAATAAGGGGCGCAAACATGTTGCCTTTCAGCCCGGCGATTGGGTTTGGGTGCACATGCGTAAAGAGGGATTTCCGACCCATAGAAAATCAAAGCTACAACCACGAGGAGATGGGCCATTTTAGATCCTTGAGAGAATCAATGACAATGCTTATAAAGTTGATTTGCCAGGTGAGCATGGTGTTAGTGCTACCTTTAATGTTTCTGATCTTACTATGTTTGATGTAGGTGATGATTCGAGGTCTAATCCTTTTGAAGAGAAAATGGATGATGTGAATCAGCCCAACACCAAGCATAATCATGCCAACGATCCATTAGAGGTGCCAATTAGACCAATCACAAGAGCTAGTTCAAAGAAGCTTAAAGAAGCATTGAATGAGCTTGTTCATAACTTATAGAGCAAGATGGATCTAAAAGGGCTTAGGACATTTAAGGAGCATGAAGGACAGCCTTTAATTCATCTCGGACAGCCTTTAATTGCTTGGAAAACTTTTTAGGATTTGGTTGTATGCATAAAAAAAAATATTTTTTTAAGGGAAAATTAATTTAAGTTTTGAGGGTTTTTTTTAATTTTCTTTTTGAAATATTTTGGATGTAATCAGGTATTTAATACTATATTTGTATTTTTTACAGTGTAATCATCAACTTGATATTATGCAAAATTGGTAGAAAAATATGTAAGAAAATCACAACTTTTTTGAAAGGATTTTTGAAAATTTTTAATATATAATATTATACTATATAATAATATAATTAAATATATTATAATATATATGGCTGGGTTGGCCATCAACCCAACATACTGGGGCTTTTTTTTCTTTTTTGAGCTGGACCCAGCCCAAGCGCGCATGGTCATTGCCCAAGCTAGTGACCATAAGGGCTAATTATTTTAGCCACCGTAAAATGCAATGGCTAGGGGAGGGGATTTGGAGGCAAGCAAATTAGTGAAGACTCGTCTGACCGAAGGAGAAGAGAGGCTAGAGGCATTTCGGGTATGTAGTGAAGAACAATGAGTGGTTGTTGGTGATAACGACGGCCGAGGCGCAGTGATAAAGCTAGCCAAATCTAGTCGAGATGGGGAAAAGAAAAAAAACAGGGCAAAAATGGATTTTTCTCAATTTTGGCTTCTAAATTCTCCCCCTTCTTTAATGGTGTCAAATCTTAGCCCTTGGTTTGACTGGTAAGGATCTCAACTATTGGTTCAAAGTGACCATCGTGGCTGTCAAATCTCGTAGGAAAATAAATGGTCGAGTTGACCATTTTAGGCCGGCTTCATGGGTATTGTAGTGTTAATCGGCCTGAATATATCATACCAAGGTGAAGTCAAATGTCTTGAAATATTTTTGAGCAAATTTTGTTAAATTTGATGAAGAATAAAAACATTAAACACACCTATAAAATAGCTCTCTAAGCAGTTTTTTCAAGATAGAGGCATTAATTGAATGATATCAGTTGATGAACGATTAAAGCATGGTTGTTAAAAATGCGTTTTAACTCATAAAATCATCTGATTTTACGATTTAAAACACAAAAAACATGTAGAATCGTGGTTAAAACTCAAAAACCAGCAAAATCGGGTTGACTCGGTCAAACTCGCAGAAAAACCAGTTGACTCGTAAAAAACGTAACGTTTTCACGAGTTAACCAAAAATTTCACTTTCATTCAGTCTTTCACCATTTCACTTTCACAGTTTCACCAAATGGCAAATGCAAAGTTGCAGCAGACAATTAGAAATGCAAAATTGCAAATGCTCGTTTGACTCAGCACCACTGCACCGCAACACCAATCTCTTTCCAAATTCCAAGTCCTCGTCTCCCACTTTCCTAGTCTCCCTGGTCCCTAACTCATTCTCCTTTTTCCCTTTCCCCTTTCCCCAGCAATTTAAAAAATCACTTTCCCCCGATCCAGAGTGTTCTTGGCGAGACAAAGGTAAGAATTGATTTCCAATCCCAAGCTTTGTTTTTTCTGTCTAATGGTGGTGATTAGAGACAAAAATTATCTAGGTATTCTGTGAATCTGTGTTTATCTTCTGAGTATTCTACTATTACTTGGTTTGCTGCTGGTTATTTTTTCGAAAGGGGAGTTGTGCTGCACTGCTCTGAATCTGTGTTTGATCTTACTTGCTTTGGTGTTGCTGTTGTAGATTCTGCAATTTTGCATAGACAACGAAGCATTCCAGGATTGCACTCTTGGACTGCCTTACTTTATTTTCAAAACTGGGACACAAGAAAAGCCTGCTGCATTCTTGTATGAACGTGGAAACTCCTTGTAAGTTCACTGCTAAGGCATTTCCACTAGCTTTTTTCCTGTTTGTGTTTTTCTCCGGTCAAGTTTAATTTTTTTATTCTATTTCAATTAATGCATCTATTGGATAGGCCATTCTTCTGAAAAGCTCTACACAAGTATCATTCTATTTTTGCGGTGAGGAATAGGGATCATTGGGAAAGTTTGAAACCTGATGCTTGTCGATTATTTTTTGCAAGCATATAATTAAAATGGATATTTATCTTCAAATTTAATAGCTTAGTATGGTAGTTTCTGATTCCTCTTGTCTAATTAAATTCTTGTTTTCCGAACGTACCAAGTAAATTTAGTTTTCGTTTTCCCCATCTTTGGTGATCATCTTGCTTCTTCCTTCATCTTATCAAATCTTTTCACTTCTTTTCTTGATTGTGATTCTAATTTGAAAATGTGAATGAAAGAAAAGACTGTGTGTTAGTGGCAATTCATGTCAAATTTCTTATACGAGAGGGCTCTGTTTAATTTCTTGCTTACTGTTTTTGTGTGTTGTAATTTCTTGTAACTAAGATTGCTGGTTCTCAATGTGTAAGATTGCTGGTTTTTTAATTTTTGTAATTTATTGTATTGTTTATTTTACTTGTATTTGAATTATGTATTTTAAGATGTTTGGATGTTTATTTTACGATTTTATGATTTTAGTTAAAATATTTTACTTGTGATTTTATGATTTTTAGTTAAAAAATTTTATTTTTAATTTTGTAATTCGAGTTTACGAGTCGAGTTTATATTATATATTCTATATCGTGTTAAAAAAATTATTTTTGACAATCTTGAATTGAAGAAAAGAGGGAGTTGCTGACGTTTGATCCAGAAAGGTTGCCACGGTGGCTCGCTGCTGGTTTTGGTCTTGAAAACAAGGTTGGCTAGTAGAATCACGGACAGCCTTGGAATGTGAGGGGAGTGTTATTATGTTTGTTCTCCCTGTCAATTCGGAAATGTAAGTATTAAAAGGAGATAAAAGGCCCGAATTTGGGATTTTGAATTGTTGAAGATTTAGGTTTAATTACTCAATGAACTTGGCTGGAAATTGAGTTTTAGGAGCTGTAATTGGACAATTGAAATTGATTGGACAGAAAAAAAATAGGACTGAAACAATGTAAAATCAATTGGTCCCTGGGTATTTTTTTTCCTTTTCATTATAGTCCTTAGATTTTGAATTTTCCAACATCATTCAATTAGGGTTTTAAATCTTGATTTTTTCCAAATTGATCTTTTCAATTTAGCAACTTTCAATTTTAGTCATTGGTATCCAAAAGCTTGCAATTTTAACTAGATTTTCTCTAAATCATTTTTTTTTCAATTGTATCTCAAATTAAATTTTTTATTTGCATGCATTAGTATGTTTAAGAATTTAAGAAAAATCTTAAACTTAATTACAGAAGAGTTTTTCAAAATATAATTAAAACTTATAATTGAAAGAACAATCAAAGTGGAAAAATTCAGTATGATCCTGAAAGCTTCATTTCTCACACCAATTTGTTCTTATTGTTTTAAGATTTTATATTTCAATTCTAATTATTATTTTTGTTATATTTTAATCCTTAAAAATTAAGAAATGTAAGAGAAATTCATCGGAAAAAGAAGATACCAAGTAATGTGTTCCAGTGGCAAAATTTTAACTATAAATAACTTTGATTTTAGTATTTATATATTCTTCTTTCAAAATAAAATTTAATTAAGATGATTTCTATCTTCATTGATATCCAAAAAAATAGATCATGGCTTGAAAATGTTTTCTTGATTTGATTTCATTTTGCATTTTTAAGCCGTTTATAATGTAATCTAAGGTTTTAAATGGGATTTTAAAGGCTTATATCATTTTTTTGGTTAAAATAAGATTAAAATTTGTGTTTTTAAAGTTCAAAAAGTTGAACCCTTCATTGACTGGAATCTAGATTGAACCTTAAATAAAAAATTGGCGCTAGTATGGATACGAAGGTTCAAGCACACATGCGTCATACTTCTAAGCCTTAGAGTGCTTGGGCCTTCCTTTCAAGCCTAGAAGCCTTTAAGCTATCCTGGACTATTTTTTTAGGCTTTTATTTTTATTAATTTTTCAAATATTTTTTAAAAAACTATTATTTAAATATATATATATATATATAAGTAAAATGATATTTAAATTTTTTTATATCACTTCTTTCTTTTAAAATAATATTTAAGCTTTTATAGTTATATTTTATTCTTTTATAATTTTAAAAATATGCATATAAATATTCAATAAGAATAAAATATATTTTTTACTTTATTGTCAATTTTTATGCTATTTTTTTTAAAATTAATTATTCTTTTATTTTTTATTGCAGTTTCATAAACATATTCAAAACATTATTATTTTTTTATTTTTTCATTTAAAATTTATTTACACATAATGGTAAGTTTCTAATTGTAAAACAATGCTTCTAATGAAAACAGTATTTATGTCAATATTAAGAAGAAAGTAATGAATAATGAAAAGAGAGTTTTTGTTAAAGAAATACGTTTCCCCAACTAATTTAAATTTCTAAGTTTTTATAATATTAATTTTAATTACTTGAAGCTTATGTTCAAATAACCTGTTTTTAATAAGAATAAATTTTTATTTCATAAAATAAAATAAATACATTTTTTACAGAATTTAAATCCTTAACTTTTTATAAATATTCATTTAATTATTACAATGACTTTACGGTATGACGCTGGTATTAAAACTAGTAACTATAAAATACTAGATGATTACTAGTCATCATCACGCACTACGTTGCGAGATGAAAAAACAATTTGAACACAACAAATAAAATCAAAGGAAAAACAAATACAATCAAGTGGATTAAACTAAAACTTAGACGTGTAATAATAATATATTTTAAATTTTAAAACAATAATTTAAGATATTATAACCACCAATTCAAAAAATAAAATAAATACTTAAAAAAAATATTGAAACAATAATATATCAAAAAGAGCTAGACTTTATGGCCTTACTCACAAATCTGTAATTTGAATAATGTAATCCACCAAGTTTAATATTTGTTTTTAAGAATTTTATTTCCTAAATATATGATAAAAAAAATTAATTTTTTTTTTAAAAAAGTAACATAATAAAGAGAATAAAAAATCATGATATTTTAAAATAAAAATGATATTACTACATATTGAGTTAACTTGGGTTAATTTGTTAAACATGTATCACAAATCACGAGACTGTGATAATTTAAAAAAACACAACTTAGAAAAAATTAATCGAACGAAAACTACAACAAAATATATCATGAAGACCAATTCAAAATTAAAAAAATGCTTAAAATACTTTTTTTATATGGAATCTTCTTTTGAAAAGATATGGAGAGAGAAATATATTGGATCAACCTGGACTTAGCGACATAGCCCATCAAATCTGTGACTTTAGTCATGAATTCTGCTAAGTTTAATAATTTTATTTTACCTAAATATATATAAAAATCAAGGATAAAACTATATAAAATATATTTTTAAAAAAATATATATTTTTAAAAAAAATAGTTCAGGCACAAAGGGTTAAACCAAGTGGCCCAACATGCTTAGGCCTCTAAAAAGAGAGCCTAGGAGCATAGGCCTTTTAGCCCATGCTTGCGCCCTTGGACATGGTTTATATTTGTTTTAATTTTATAAAAGGGCATACGACCTGTAACTAAACCTATTTTTTTTTTTTCTGAAAATAAAATAAGATAAATGAGTTGTTATATGTTATCTAGAATCTGACCACCAAAAAGGTTGATGAAAAATCAAGGGAGGTGATTTGCTTACCAAAACATCAACTTCCCAACCATTTTTACCCAAAAAAATATAACACCACACCTTACTAGCAAGATATTGTCCGCTTTGGGCCTCCCAGTCCACCCAAATCCAGGGCTTCCACCTAGGTCCTCCTCACCGGTTTGTTCTTTGCAGCCACGCATGACCCCAAAACGCGTCTCACTAGTCAAGGTGAGCATGCACTTATAAGGCTCTGGCTCTGGACACTCGCTTTCGATGTGGGATCTTGCAATCCCCCCACCTTAAGACGAGCCGTCCTCGGCTCTGATATCAAATGTAACACCCCACCTTACTAGCAAGATATTGTCCACTTTGGGCCTTCCAGTCCACCCAAATCCAGAGCTTCCACCCAGGTCCCCCTCACGGGTTTGTTCTTGGCAGCCATGCATGACCCCAAAATGCGTCTTACTAGTCAAGGTGAGCATGCACTTATAAGGCCCTGGCTTTGGACACTCGTTTCCGATGTGGGATCTTACAAAAACCCTTAAAAACTCCACAAAACTCATTGTATACTCTAAAAAACCTGAAAATCACTCCAAAAAAAAAAAACCAAAATCAACCTGAAAAAATAAACCAAGCTCGATCTCCTTTTTTTAAAAAAAAAAAAACAAAAGGAAGCACCTTCAAACTCATTTCATTGAGTGGAACCCATTAACACCAAGATTGATCTTTTTGTGGCTGAAATCGATGTTAACCGATTGTTTTATCTCTCCTCAACTAACATCCATCAACTCTCTCTCTCTTCTTTGAAATTCATGGTCTAAAAAATGAAAAAAAATAAAATTTTGGATCAAAATTAAGTTTTAGGAAAATATAATGTAGAAGGATGAAAGTGATATTTTCCTCCAAAGTTTAGGTCGGTCATGATGTTTCTTTGTGTTTTTCACTTTCATCCTTTATCATTGAATTTTTCCTTCCTTAACAAAATTTGATAAATCGAGCATCAAATTGGACATATAAGGATGCAATTGTAAAAATGAAATGAAAACAAAAAAAATTATTATCGTATCTATAGTACCAAACAACATTATGTTTTAGCTTTTAGTACTAGAGAATTGATCTATGATACGTTATAGGTCATATCAAATTTTCTTAACATAAAAAATATCTTGATGTTGCGAATGTTTTTCCTAGTAAAAAATAAAATTTAAACCATGTGAAAACTGACTTGATGTATTTCGGTTGCCTTGAAGGGTTTAAAGACAATCCAAATAACTAGTAGAGATATAGTTTGACTCAAAATAAATATTTAAGATGAGAGTATTTTAATAAACATTGAGACGACAACATATTAGATTAATTCGAGTCAATCTAGGTTAACCTATTAATCTACATACCAAGTCATGGGATCATAATAACCCCATAAAAAGCAAATCAAAACAAACTAAGAAGTTTAATTTCTAAGAAACTCAATGTTAAAGGATGAAAATAAAAAAAATCTTTCAAAAAAACTAAAAAAATGATTATAGTCAACCTGAATTAACATGTGAATCTACATTTAAAATCATGATATCATAATAACCCTATAAAAAATAAATCAAAACAAACTACGAAGCTTAGTTTTCAAGAAACACAATGTTAAAGGATACAACTAAAAAAAACTCAAGTTATGAAACTAGGATAACTCAATAGAAAATAAATTATAAAAAATATAAAGCTGAATTCTCAATCAATTTAGTATTGAAAAATAAAATTGAAAAAAATCAATTAAAAATAGACACACAAAAAAACGACTCGAGGCAA
>JAAWWB010001672.1:0-24997 GCA_018804465.1 Populus tomentosa
GCTGACTATGTTACTCCATCTAGTGGAGTTAGAGGTTCTTATCAAAACAAGAACATAGTCATGCATCAAGCTCGTTCCTCTGCTTCACCCTTTTCCCCTCGTGCCACTAATGGTGACTTCCTCGATGATTCTAGGGCTGGAGCATCGGCGAGCATTGGAACGGTTGGGTATTGCCCACCCATTCTTGAGTTACATCGTGGTTCTTCCCAACAGTCAACTCCAAGGCAAAGAGAAACTCCCACTCAGCCATTGGGGTCTGTTCAAACCTTTACAAGGGCTACCTCCAGGCCCAACCTTGACATTCCTGTTCGAACACAAATGAAGGATAAAGAACCCCAACAAGGTACTTCTTTGTCTCCTGGTCTTGTTCATTTCCCTAATTTTGCATCCTCTACTTTGTGCCAATTTAAAGATACAGACGTGGCCAGCTCTGCTGATTTGGGAAAGTTTTGTTTAATTGGTTTTGTTGTGAGAAAGTTTTCTGGGTATGCATCCTTGTCTCACTATATTACTAAAAAACTGGAAACACCATGCAAACTTTACAATGCATGATTCTGGATGGTTCATATTTGCATTCCCCATTGAACATGAAATGCTGGAAGTTCTTGGTGGTAGACCATATTATGTGTTTTGCAGGCCGTTAATTCTCTAAGTTATGCCTGATTTCTTTGATTTCAAGCCTAATGACATGACCAAGTACCCACATAGGTGAGATTCCCCAACTTGCCTCTTTGGTGTTGGACCCCCCTTTGTTTGTCCAAATTGGCTAGTGTTATTGGGAAACCAATACACTGTGATGACTCTACAGCTAATATGACAAGACTATCTTATGCCCGGGTTCTTATTGAGGTGGATTTACTGGGAGATTTGCCCAGTTTTGTAAATGTTGTCCTCCCTAACGGCTCCAACCTTGCTCAACAAGTTCTGTATGAGTCACTCCCTCGTTTATGTAAATCATGCCATATTCTTGGGCACACTGAAAATGCATGTCGTAAAGGCACAAAGCCAAAGCGCAAGACAAGGCCTCAAGACATTCATGAGGACTTTGGTTCTCCCTTTGCGGACACAGTGGCAGTTGAGAAACAACAACCATATAGTCAGGGGCCTCTTGTTGACCCTATGACTACTGAAGTGGCCACCTCTGAGACCAGAAGCCACTCCTCTCCTGGGAGTAAAAGAACAATACTTAACCAAAAGCAAAGCTAGCAAAAAGGATGCAAAAAAGGTGAGGAAGCCTTACCGGTTAAAAGACAATACTTAACCAAAAGCAAAGCCAGCAAAAAGGATGCTTAACCCAATTTGGGTAAACCGGGGAAATCCAAGGGTCCTATGCTCCTACACAGCAGCTCTGATGATATGGTGCCATCCTTGTTGATGTAGATGGATTGGGGTCTTACCTCAATGTTGTTCCTTCTTGTTTTTCTTGCTTGCTATTTTGTTTAGCTTGTTGATGGCTGAAGCCTGTTAGTTAGCTTTTAGCCTATTCTGATTATGTTTTTCAGATTGTTCCTTTCTGGTTGATGCTGTACATAGTTTGTTACTGGCTAAATCCTTATTGGTTCTGCTAGTAGTGGTTCCTTGTGGTCCCTAGTGTTGCTTTTGATGCTGGTTGTTCTCCTAGGAGATGCCTTGAGTTTCCCTGGTTTGCTTGCTGTTTGTTAATTGTCGGATATGGCTTGTTTGTTGATGTTGATCTTTTGATCTTGTTTGGCCTAATAGGAGTATGTTCCCCTAAGCTTTTAAACTCTATTTTGCTCTGCATGAGGGTTGTTCATGCTTTATGCTCATGCTTTTGTTCATAGGATGCTGTCCTCTTGATCTCTCGGGTTATGGGAACAGGGGATCTATATTTGTTTTGTTTTTGCTATGAGAGCCTGATTTCCAAGCTTTTTGGATGCTTGGTAGGTATTTTAGATCCGTGTATAGGGGATCCTTATTTTCTGGCTGCTTGTGTTGGGGAGAATGTTCCCCAGCACCTGCCTCTTGTGTTTTGCTAAGGTTTGTTCAAGGGAGTCTGTTCCCTTGTGCATGTATAGTTCTGCTGGTTTTTAGCTTGTATTGCAAGCTTGTCTTGCTCTTTTTGATCTATATAATTCTTACATTTGATAATATATATATATATATATATATATATATAGTGGTAGGGAGAAGAGACATACTTGAGCTGAAAAACAAGCATATACATCAAACTTCAATGTAACAGAGCTTCATTTATAATGATTTGTTTATGACACTACTAGTGGAAAATCCAAGAGGGGATGTAGTAGTTTTAAACCTTGTAAAATTCTCTCATACTAGTAGTAACATTAAAACACAACAGTAGGGAGAAAAGACAGACTTGGGCTAAAAAACAAGAGCAGAAATTGAACTTTAATATAACAGATCCCCTTTTAAAGAGATCTACTTGTAGCTTAATTAATAGAGAATCAAAGAGGGGATGTATTGGTTTTAGACATAATAAGACTTTCCTAGAAGCAGCAACAATAACACTTAGCAGTAGAAAGAAGCAACAAACCTGGACTGAAAAACAAGAAGAAGAATGAAAATTCAATGAAATAGATCTCCCTTTATAGATGTCTGTTTGTTGCACCTTGGTGAGTAATCAAAGAGGACACATGCATGTTTAAGATTCACTTGGTGCTCTTCCTCCAACAACGACATCGTGTGATTTCATGTGCAAATAACGACGATGATGCATGGTACACGTGCCGTTGTTCTAAAAGCTTTGTTAATATGATTCCAGGAATTCCTAGACTTGCCAAACATCTTAAAAGGTTGACTCATAACCTCAAATTATTTTTCTGATAAATTACTAAAATGTTGTGAATTTTAGGATAAATTGCTCATTGTTGTTTATATTTTTGGACTGTTTGGATATTATTAATTTGGATTAATGTGTGTTTTTGGTTTGAAATGATTTGGTAATTTGTGTTGATTAATGAGTTTATTTTTATGGTTTTGATTTGTATTTGAACAGTTAGATGTGTTTGGTATTGCGGTTGCTGTTGTGGTTTGAAAAAAGTTATTTTTATAAAAAGTACTCTTAGTTGAGGTTGGTTTGAAAAAAATATATATTTGGTTAAAATTGTGGTTGAAATTGAGGTGGAGCAAAAAGTAGTTTAATGTGTTTGGTTAAAAAAATGCTTTTCAAATTGAGGTTATATATATATTTGGTATCAGAGCCTATTGGAATCTGAGTAGGATTAGTAACATAGAAGACAATTTTCTCAAAAAGAATAGAGACCATTAGATAACAGGTTAGTGCAACTGAATGGTGTAAGTCCCGTTTGAGTCTTAGGGCAATAAATCCATATAACCTATAGCTTGTTTCCTAGTTTATCTTTCTTTTCCATGGATTTTGTTTTTCATATGACTACTTCTACTTCAACTTCCTCCACCTCTAAATCTTCTGAAAGCAGAAGAATTGTATAAAGTGAAGAAATAACTATTGAAGATTTTACAAAAAACATTGATGATTGAAAAATCCCAAAAATTTCTCAAACTCAGATTTATCAAAAATCTAAATATGATATTTTCAAAACAGATTTTACTATCAAAACTGAGGAACGAGATATTCAACTTACAAAACCTTTTGAAACCATCCAACTCATCTCTCAAAAGTCCTTACAAAAACATCTAGCCAGAAACTATAAATATATTCATGTTGGCCTTGTCAAAGTCAAGATAAAACCCCTTACAAAAGAAGGTCTAAAGACCTCCATCCTAACTGTCCTCCAGGATGCTCAATTTCAAAACTTCCAAGACTCTCATTAGTTCTATTGAGTCTAGCCTTTGCAGTGGCCCGATATCTTTTGACTGTTATCCAAACATAACCATATCTCTCAAAGACAAAAATATTTTGCAGAGTATGCTACTATAAATAAAGACCCATAATTATGACATGCTATAAGGATCTATCCTTGTTGCTCTCATATTCAAAATTCACTACAAAGCCATGTTCTCAGCCTTTGCCAGCAAACATAAATTCCAATCTTAAAAAGGAGAAACACTCTTCCTACAAACAAATTTATCTCGCTCAAACATTGTTGTTCCAAAAGCCATCCAATGGAAAGATATATCCCTTCCAGAAGATTGGATCCTTGAAGGTGCAGCAGCACCAAAACTACCTCAACCACCTCAATCCAATGTCCAAATTAAAAACATTACCCAATATACAGATGGCAAAGTCAAACTATCTTTCCATCGTCACTTTACAAGTTCCAGGTTCTTAGAAGCCTTTTCCTCTTCCAGTACAATAGATCTAGGAAGAATTTCAAAAATCCCTTCTGTTATCAATATTCCTTATCACGAAAACCCTCCAAAAAAATCTACATCCGATATCCCTTCTACTAGCTTCCAAAATGCGGACTATACTACAAATATACCAAAACTTGTCTATACAAACCTTGAACAACCATCTCCTCCAACTTCACCAACCTTCTCAGCTGTCATTGAAAATATCCAAAACGAGTTGAATGTTTTGACTTCGGGAAAACATTTTGTTCTTGACAAAACTCTTTTTAAAAAAGATTTTTATTCTGACTATAACTCTACAAAACGAATTTGGTTTTTCCAAAACTTTCTCCAATATAAAAGTGAGATACAAAACCAATTTTATAATTTCATTAAGTTACATAAAATACATATTCTATTCTTTGATTGGTTTGAATTATATTATGCATCTGAACATCAAATTGCATATCCTTTTACATCCATTAAACATGCATGCCCAGTCACATCAAGATAAAAAACCCCTATATGGAACCTCACCAGTGGACCTAAAGTTGAGGCTGAACATTCACTTTTGAGAAATATCCAAATAACCCACAATAACCAGATTGTCGAGGCAGTCCCTTACAAATTATCCACTGATGACACCCTTTCCAATACAAAACACATCATTAACCAAAACAACTTTATAAACACCAACCTTAATACCTTGGGAAAGAAGCTTACACGACTAGAAAAACAAATACAAAGAACCACTACAACTTCGGTCGACATTCAAACCTCAACTAACCTAAAACTAAAAAACCCATTCTTCAAACCTTACCAAATTACAAAAAAAAAGCCAAACACAAATCTAAGAAAACCAAATAGATTTTCTTAAAGCTATCAAAACACATTTACAACACCTTGACAATTCATCTTTAACTGTTTCAGACACATCACAAATAACCAACCCTTCACCTCCACAAACCAAGTTAGTACTATATAAAAGAGCCCTAGGGAGTCATCTGATGAAGGTACTTCTTTAAACCAACCTCTTACCCTAAACAAAGTTACCTGGCAAACTCCTACAACATCCATTGCCCTAGACATTTCCATAACCACTAAACGAACTATCCTTACTTAACACAAATATAATGCCTTTTCCCTTTATGACTGGAATATAGATGGAATGTCTAAATACAATATCCTCAACACCCTCCAACAAATGACTATGACAGCCAATGCCTATAAAACCCAAACAAGAACCCAGACAAAGCTATTGCTAAACTCTTTATTGCTAGTTTTTATGGTAAGTTAAAAGGATTGTGGGATTACCATCTCACTGAAATTGATCACCTACATATCCTAAATTCCTTCCAAACATATCCAAGACGCTGTATCGACCCTTATTCTTACAATCTCTTTACATTTTGTTGGAGACCCTTCCTATTTGAAAGACAAAAATGCTGAACTCCTTTCCAATCTTAGGTGTAAGAAGCTAGGTGACTTTCAATAGTACAAAAACACCTTCCTTACCCGTGTCATGCTTAAGAAAGATTCAAACCAACCCTTTTGGAAAGAGAAATTCCTTACAGGCCTGCCTATTCTCTTAAGAGAAAAGGTTAAAAACAAAATCAAAGATACCTTTACAATGAAAACCATACCATATGACCAGCTCACATATGGTGAACTTGTAAGCTTCACCTAAAAAGAAGGTCTTAAGATTTGTCAAGATCTTAAACTCCAGAAGCACCTAAAGTGGGAAATGAAACGTACCATACAAGAACTTGGTAGTTTCTGTCACCATTTCGACCTTCCTACCAAAAAACCCTCCTGTAGTGGAAAATGTGCACAACTCAAAAAATATCCGAGCCATAAACCTCCTTATAGACTATCAGCCCATAAAAACTGACAGTAGTTTTATTCCAAACCAGAACAACCTTACTACAAAAAACCCTAAAAATTTACCAAGCCTCAAAGACCTTTCCAGTCAAAACCCAAAACAAAATTTGACCCCCAAAACATTACCTGTTACAAATGTAACCAGAAAGGACTTATATCCCGTTTCTGCAAAGTCAACACCAAACTCCATGAGCTCCAAATAGATGAAGATACCATCAACCAAATACAAAATCTCTACATTGAAGCTACAAACACTGACCACTCTCCTTCAGACACTTTTGAAGAAGAATTTCAAATTGATGAAATAACAACTACCAATGCTACTTCAGATACCTCTACAAATTCCAAACAAATCAATGTTTTGACCCAAGACCAGGAATTCATTCTTGAGGCTATCAAAAGACTTGATGATCCTCACCTTCAAAAAACCTACTTGGAAAAATTGCTGAAGGAATTTAACCAACCAGAGCACCCTCGATCATCTAACCCTCTAAACCGCTTTATATTACCCTCTACTAGCACCAACACCTATGACCTTACAAAGATCCTTAACAAAAAGAAATCCAAAACCACAGTTACCATTCTAGAATTACATTCTGAGATAAAAACCCTCAGATTCGAATTATAATCCCTCAAACAAGCCCAACAAAAAGACTCTGCCATACTACAACATCTTCTATCCAAAATTGAAAGGCAATCTGATACTAAGTCTAATACAAAAGATCAAATCATTGAATCTCACGCATTACAACATGTACTTATAAATATTGAGCATATTCCAGATGATTTCCTAAACGTATTAACACAAATATCTTCCAAAAAATATTTAATTAGAATTACTCTTATTTTCTCAAAAAATTTCAAACTTGACACCATTGTCTTATTTGACACAGGTGCAGATTTGAACTGCATCAAAGAAGGAGTGGTTCCAAAACAATTTTTACAAAATACCTCTAAAAAACTCTCTGCTGCTAATAATTCAAAATTACATAATGTAGGAAAAACTCAAGCCTTGTTTTCAACAAAGGCATTTCTCTCAAAACATTTTTTATCGTTACAAAATATATCAATCATACCATCATTCTTTGCACTCCATTCATTGACATGATCACTCCATATCAAGCACATCATAATTGTATTACTTCCAAAATCAATAGCATCAAACTTGTTTTCCCATTCTTAGAGAAGTCCAAGACTATAAATTTGAATTTAATTAAAGCATGCTCCTTATATACTTATCATATTAATGCACTAATTTATGGAAAACAATTACATTTACATGATTTACAAAACAATATTTCTTTTTATCGTATAAATAAACAACTATAAAACCCTGATTTACAAAAGAAAATATTTGATTTACAAAATAAAATTGAACAACAGATTTGTTTAGAATTATCTAATGGTTTATGGAAAAGAAAACATCACATCATTGATCTTTCCTATGAAGATACTTTTTCAGAAAAACTAATACCTATAAAAGCACGACCTATACAAATGAATGTTGATTTAGAACAACATTGTAGACTTGAAATCCACGATCTCAAGTCTAAAGATCTTATCTAAAAGTCTCGATCACCCTGGTCGTGTGCAGCCTTTTATGTGAATAAAAACTTTGAAATCAAAAGAGGCATACCAAGACTTGTGATCAACTATAAACCTCTAAATTTTGCTCTCAAATGGATTAGATATCCAATCCTCAACAAAAAAGATTTGTTACAAAAATTGCTCTGCATTCATGTTTTTTAAGTTTGATATGAAATTCGGATTTTGGTAAATCTAGCTTGATCCCAAAGATAGATACAAAACCGGTTTTACAGTTTCTTTTGGCCAATACGAATGGAAGTCATGCCCTTTGGATTAAAAAATGCTCTATCTGAATTTCAACGCATCATGAATGACATTTTCAATGTATATTCAAAATTCTACATTAATTACATTGACGATGTGCTTATTTTTTCACATTCCATAAATCAACATTTCAAACATCTGCATACTTTCTTTCATACTGCAAAACAAAATGGTTTAGTTGTTTCTAAAACAAAAATTTCTCACTTCCAAACTCGTGTCCATTTCCTAGGCCATTATATTTGCCAAGGCACTGTAACACCGATAGAGAGGTCTCTTACCTTTACAAAAATTTCCTGATAAGATCACCGATAAAACCTAATTGCAAAGGTTTTTAAGCAGTCTTAATTATGTTCTAGACTACTACCTCATTATTAGCCAAATAGCCAAACCTTTACATGACAAGTTAAAAACAAACCCCATTTCTTGGTCCGATCTCCATACCAACCTAGTCAAATAGATTAAGAAGCAGGTCTAAACCATTCCCCTCCTACATCTAGCTAACCCGTTAGCTCCTAAGATAGTCGAGATCGATACCTCTAACCTAGGTTATGGTGGAATTCTCAAACAAATTCAAGATGACAAAGAGTATATCCTCCAATACACATCCGACCACTAGAATGATTGCTAGAAAAATTACTCTACTATATAAAAAAGATCCTTTCAATCGTTCTCTGTATTACAAAATTTCAAAGTGATTTACTAAGTCAAAAATTTCTTTTGTGTTGACTGCAAATCCGCAAAAGAAGTTCTAAAAATAGATGTCTAAAATCTTGCTTTAAAATAGATTTTTACCAGATGACAAGATATTTTAAGCATTTTTTATTTCAATATTGTCTATATTAAAGGAGATTTAAATTCCATTCATGATTTCCTAACTCGAGAATTCCTTCAAAACAGACCTTGATGCCTTCAAAAGCAAAGGCCAAATACAAAGGGAAAGCCTCTCAAACCCAGCCTACAAAACCAGAGAGCCCCAAGCCTTCTACAAAACTCATGTCTTCAGTTATCTTGGCTGCCAAACCAATCAAATCCTGGTATGAGGTAGCTATTAAAGAAGAAGAAACTACAAAACCCCAACATGTACAAACAGACGCACTTTAACATTGGGTTGACACTATATCCAAATCACCAGAATTACTCCAAGCATTACAAAAGGTGTCTCAACAGACCTTCGGTGACTTTATATCTCAAACAGGTAGTATTTCCAAACCACTTTCAAAATCTCAAGGAGGCATTTATACTTCAAAACCCTTCTTTTCTTTACAACAAACCAATTTTCCAAAAACCAAATCCAAATATATTTTCAAAACTACTTTCCAAAATATTTTAACTATGGAAGAAGGATTTTATCATGAAAACCCTTTCATTGCTGCTTCCAAAATTTTCCCTTCAAATTGGTATTACAAACCTTGGAATTTAGCCAAACCACAATCATATTATACCGCAATCCTTAAGATTACTAATTCTGTCAAGTTCAAACATTTCAAACTACATTCTGATCACATTGAACCAACATATTCTAGATGTATCATTCACAAAGTCATTCACCCTAAAGACTAGGGACAACCCTTACATCAACCTCTTTCCTTCCCCATGCACTTCCGTATAAACCCCAAAACTTCAATACATCCTAGGATTACCAACATGCATGGTTCAATGCCTTCCTGCTACAAAATCCAAACCATAGTCATTCTTGGCTTTTCTACTTCTATAATGACATGATTACTACAAACCTCCCCCTCTAGTTCCTCCAATGGTGGGACTACTATGATTGTCATGTTGACTACCTCAAAGACCATCCTTTGGTTGAAAACGGCTACCTCTATTTCAAAAATAATTTTCAAGCAGCTCCTTCTAAAAGGAAGTTCTCTTCCCTGCTCATTTTCTGTACAAATTTTTTTGTACCGTGGGTATGTTCATGGTTCTATGATTATAATCTACAAAATGGACATCCAGTTCTTGTTTGTAAATTCAAAATCAACTAGTGGGATTCTTTTACAGCTAAATCCAAAAGTTCCAAATTAGCTGTTACGGAATGGTTACAAAAACATCAAACAACTTCCATTATTGATCATCATCCTCAGTCAAAGTTTCTAGCCAGAAAGGCTCAAACGACAGCTCTTCTTGTCTCTGCTAGAACTGAAGAAGAATACCTATAAATAGTCCAAAGCATTATACAAAGCCAAGACCCGAAAACGGTCTTGTCCCAATCTAGCTCATCTGGATTGATATCTCCTGCCATTTCCATTGGAGATGATAATGAAGATGACTGTTTTGGCATCCTACCACCTATCAAGCGATAATAATAATAAAAAAAGAGTATTTTCCAAGCTTTCTCAGGCTCATATGTTTAGAGCCATATCTTTTCGACTCACCTGTTTTTAGTCATTTCTTATTTTAAGCACGTTTGTTTTAGGCTTTCTTTTACAAATATTACCTGCTACTACAAACAAACAAATCCAGTGTTGGTGTCAAGAAGACAACAGATGAAAGTCCCATAAAAACATGGGCATTTTCCATTTTGTTGTCACCCAATCATCGCAGGCAATACCAAATAGGTTCTGATGGAATCTCCAAGCTTTCCCAACAAGACATTATGGCATCTTCCATGCCAACTCGCCTATAAAAGAGGACTCCTACATCTTCAGAAATTAGACTATCATTTTCCCTGTGAAAATTTTATTCTCCCTTGTAACTTATACTTGTAACCTATATCCATTCTTCTCTGTACCCAATATCTCATATATTAATTTACATTACAAATTTAAGCAAGATTTTATTTTCATTATTTACATGTTAAATTTTATGTCCGTTAAGTATGCTCTGTGTTTGATCAAGGATCCTAACATTGTTGGTCTTGCCTTGTTCATTCACATCAGAAATCTGTTTATATTATATATTTCTTTGATCTTCTCATAAAATCAGTATATAGGCTAGAAACCTATGACCCGATCTTTTAGATCATTCTGAGGTATAACAACGCCACGTACTAAGTGTTAAATTTTATATCGTAATAGATATTTGGTATCTTCAATAGATATTTGGTATCAGAGCCAACATGAATCTTTGGTATCACAGCCTATTAGGATCCCAATATCATAAATGTTGTTGCATGAATTATGTCTGGGTTGGTGTTTATTTGCTTAAATTAATATGCGATATGAATATAATTTGTGAAATTAACAACATTTATGCTTGATTGTTTTTTTGTTGGATTATTAAGTTGGTGAATGGTAAAAGAATAACATGTTTTAAAATTGGTATCTTATTTGATTTAAAACATATTATTGAGTTTAGCCAAACAAACCCTAAATGAATTCCAAAAAATTTGAAAAAAATTCAAGGATCATTTTAGAATTATTTGTGAGTTCCTTTTATGTTTTTCCAACCATTTCACTTAATATCAGGGCTATAGAATTATATTGTAATATACTGAATTGGTATTAAAAGTACATGCTTTTCTTTGAAATTTTAAAAAATACAAATTTTTTTTTATTTGTGTACATACAACCAAATTCCAAAAATCATTTTCATGAATATTTTATAAAAAATTGAAAAATGCATTTGTTATCATACTTTAAAAAATACAAAAAATCAATCAATGAGTATCATAATCAGCTAACAAGACTTGGAGAAAAACAATTAATCAACTATACAACTTACCATAAGTAAGGTGCACTTGGGGTGATGGCTCTTCTCCATGCACAACTAGTCCCCTTACCCAGACTCTCGTAAATCATTAGGTTTCCTAATCATAATAATATTAGGTGGCGACTCTTAAACCTTTCAAATAATAATTTTATGATTTATCCTAACACTTTCTAAAACCCTTTCGATCTAGGAGGAAAACCTGTTATTCAATATTGTGCACTCCTCAACTTTCTATAACCATATGAATTGTTTCTTAAGTTTTCGATGTGAGATGAGTCAACTACACTTCACATTTATTTTTTTTATAGCATATATCAATATGAATTGTTTCTTAACTTTTCAATGTGGGATAACTATATTACACTTTACTTTTTTTTATATAGCTTACATCCATATGCATTGTTTCAAAACTTTTCTATATGGGATATTAAAACTTCAAACATTTTTTTTTTCTATTTTTCTAAGTTGACTCAGGTTAACCCATGTTACCTAGGACTTGATTCCTTAGGTTAGATCAATCTTGAATTGGGTTTAATAAATATAGGTAGAGCAACTTTAATTAATTAGTAATTAACATCTAACCAATTATAATAATACGAATGATAAACTTGAAAAATTGATTAGACGTCTACATCTGTTAGGGTGGATTCGTCTCCCATATTGTTTAACAACAAGATTGCATGAATCACAATCTTTCTTAGATATTTTACATTAAAAAATGAAATGATAATGTTTATAGATAGTTAGAATTATTAGTTGAGTCATAGTAATTATTAAACCACATATATTTCATCCTTCATATATTATGCATTTATTACTTGGGGTCATATTGACATGCTTAGTAATGAGATCACCTCCTTTGTCTTTTCATAACTACTTATTTTCCTTCATATAATAATTTTTTTTATTTATAGTAAACATAACAAGCAATTGGTCATTGTCAGGGATACTTTAATTTCTTATAAAAATTAAAGATGTAGATTCTGAATATTTTGAATCAATTAAAAGAATACTTAATTTAACACTAAATTTGTTTAGCTATTAAGCTTATGTGGGAGTGGAAGTAATTCTTTTGTGGATATTTTATTTTCATTAGAAGTTATAATGATCTTGGACAAAACAACATAGGATTATCTCATTTCATCTGAAATATTAATCCTCCTATTATAGCAGAGAAGGGAGGCAATTTCCCCTTTGATATTTGTTTTTCATTAACATTAGCCCTATTAGTTTTAGGTTTTTAAATTAGCAAATATGCATTGTTTGTATATTTTCCTCAAGATTTTTAATAAATCAAAAGAAAGTTAAATTAAACTAAATTTAATTTTTAAAACACTAATTTCATTCTTGAATAAATATTTTAAAAACATATTATATTGATAACTATTAAAAAAAAATAATGGTCTCATATACATAAAAATTTATGCATCCAATAAGTTATCCCAACATTATTTTTATGTGTATGTCCTATTTTTTATTTTATTTTATTATGAGTATGATATATATTATAGAAACATTCATAGAATCTCAACCTAATTGGTACGTAGATTCTAAGGTTCTTTTCGTAACAAACTGGTATCAAGGCTGTCTAACTATCACAATACACAATAGTTAACTCATATGACAAACCAGGATTACCAATCAAACCTTTTAGCCATAAAACTTCCTCCATTGCCTTTGTCAATGCCATATACCTAACTTTTGGTGTAGATAAGGCAATAATGGGTTACAAAATTTCTCTCCAACTAATAGCACACTCGAGATAGTGAAAACATAACTTGTCAATGACCTCTTCTTATTCAAATCATCAGCATAATATGAATCTAGAAAGCCCTCAACACTACCTTTAGTGCTATTACCATTGTCATATATAAAGCTTTCTATGATAATGAAATATCCATTTCATAACATGTTAATGAACTTTACCAGGATTTTCCATAAACCTACTAACCATAATAACAACATGTGAAATGTTTGGATGAGTACATGTCATAACATGCATAATGCTTTTAACGACACTAGCATATGAAACACCTAAAATTAGCTACAAATGGAGTACTTCCTGGCTTGCAGTCTTGTATAAAAAAATGCTCAAATATCTTCTTAAAATACTTTTTCTTTGATAAGTATAACCTGTGAGTGCTTTGGTCTATGCATATCTCCATACCTAAAATGTTTCAAGCTACACCCAAATCTTTCATCTCAAACTTAACACTCAATTGATCCTTGAAACTATTGATCTCAAACATGTTCTTGAAGGCAATCAACATATCATCAATACATAACAACAAGTACATAAATGAGCCATCTAAGATCTTCATGAAATACACACAACTATCATAATTACTTTTAAAGTAATAATGCCTAAGCATAAACATATCAAGCCTTTTATACCACTTTCTTAATAACTGCTTTAAACCATACAATGACTTCTTTGATAAGTGCATATTGTTTTACTTACCTTGAGAAATGAAACCCTATGACTAATGCGTATACATCATCTCCTTTAACTCACCATATATAAAAGTTGTTTTGACATATGGTTGTTCAAGTTCTAAGTTAAACAAAGCAACCATAACAAGTAATACTCATATAGAACTATGTTTCATAGCTGTAGAGAACACTTCATTGAAGTTAACACTTCTCTTTGTGTATAACCCTTAACATCTAAGCTTGTTTTAAACCTTACACTCGTAACCACTGTGATTTTATCTTTACTTTCGTAAACCTATTTGAACCTAACAATCTTCTAACAAAGTGGTGATTTAACAATCTCTCATTATTCAATCTCCTTATTTATAGCAAGTATCCATTAAGAATATTCTTAGCAAGAAATTACCTTTTATACGAATAAAGCTTATGATTATCAATGTTATCTTTAATTTTCAAGGTAAAATCAGCTAAATCAGCTTAACTATACTTAACTAAAGCTTTTATATGTCCTCTTTACCTTTATATAGCAGTACTATATGGTTGTTCTTTAGGTGAATTTTTAACAACAATAACCTATGCTACTTCCTTAACAAGCTCAGTTGAAGCATCTTCTTGCATTGTCTCTAAAGCTCCAACCTCAAGCTTCGCCTATTTGCTAGTATCCTAATCAACCTCAACATCAATACTAGTTGACTCTTTTTCTTTGTGAAACATAATAGAATCATCAAAGGTCTAATCTATGTTAGTTTTAAGTGATTTGGGATCAACACACTACATGATATCCCTTTACCCTAGATGCATAGCTTAGAAATATGCATTTTCTCGCTCTCAACCCAAGTTTATTTTTCTTAACATGAGTATAAGCAAGACAACAAAATACTCTCAATTTAGAGTAATCAACACGAGAACAGACCATACCTTATATGGATTCTTAAACTCTAAAATCATCGATGAAGATCTATTCACTAGATAAAAAGCCATGTTAACTGCTTCATCGCAATTGTTTTTACAATCTAGTTTGTGAAAGCACATAACATGTTCTTTCTAAGAGTGTCATATTCATACATTCAACAATCATATTTTGATGTGGTGTATTCCTAACAGTGTGAGGTCCAACAATTCTTTTATTCTTGTAAAACTCATCAAACTCACCCGAGTAGAATTACAAACTATTATAAGTTCTTAAAAGTTTGATTTTCTTACTAGTCTATTTCTTAACCAAGGTTTTCCATTGCTTGACAGTGTTAAACACATCATTCTTTCTCTTTGAAAATACATCTAGACCTTCATAGAGTAGTCATTAATAAATATTATGCTTCACCTTTTGATATAATATGAGAAGGACTTCAAAAGTCACCATAAATATAATCTATAATACCTTTAGTAAGATCAATAGCTTTACTAAATTTTACCCTGCACTGTTTCCTATAAACATAATGCTCACATAAATCTAATTTACCTATTTTTTTTACCACAAATCAAATCTCATTTACTTTACTCTATCATCTCCTTCTCACTCACATGTCCTAATTGTATATGACATAGTTGAGTGAAAAAAAAACTATTCAAATCAATCACAAATGATATGCTAGTTAAATCAATAATTATTAAACTTTAGAGATGGTAAATAACATTAGCTAGCTGTCCTTTCTTCACAACAAGAGCACCCTTATAAACATTCAGAACTTCACCTTTAGTGGGATAACTATAATCTTGGGAATCAAGAATTCTAAAAAAAATTCAAATCTTTTTCATCTTTTAAACTTGCCATACCTCTAATGTCCTAACAATACCATCACACACCTTAATTTGAATTATACCCACACTAATAATAGAAAATTTTTTAATGTTTGCGAATAAAATAGTACCATTAACAACTTTATAAGTTTGAAACTAGCTTCTATTAAGAAAAATATAAAATATGCAAGCCAAATCAATAATACACCCATCATTTAAGCTACCAATAGACACAATCAGAACACTTTTAGCATTATAAGAAAATTTCTCCATTACTAGTGTAAACCCTTAGCCCAAAAATTATCAAATCAGTGTTAAATAAGGTAATGCTTAATTGAAAAATGATGAATGAGGATCAAAATTATTGTGATTCATGATGAACATTCCCAGTAAATTCAATTAAATTTTGGATAAGATAAAATAATAAATCAATACGCAAAATGTTGACCCAATGATGAATCATATAAATTCCTTAATCGGGTAAAATAATTATGTAAAGGAAAACTTTTATAAATTAGGATGATTTTTTAAAAATAATGATAATAATAGAGTGTAATTCTAAATAAAATAATGTATAACTCTTCACGCTTGAGTTTGGGCTAATTTGGACAGCATAATATATGTAATTATAAGTTGCTATGAAAGCTAAGAATGCATAGGTTTGGGGTTGTTCTGATAGCCTAAAGGTATTCAAACAAGGACTATTATGATGATTATGAAAGTGTGTATTTAGGAATTGTTATGAATGCTCTTGTGTGCTTGATTGTGAACTTATATAATAGTCATGAACGTGTGTTTATTTGAACTATTAGAAAAACAATATGAGTTATGTGCGAGTGTGGATGGTTATGGCCGGAAGAATCCATGTATGATGGTAAGTTGTTAAGAGAAAATAATAGCAAAACATGGAAATTAAAAGGTGTATTATGTTATGGATATATGGTTAAATTAGATAGTGTATTGTGTTTTGATATTGAAAGTAATATGCCTAAACAAATAAATTGAGGGAGTTATGACAAAATAATGAGTTTTGTTAGAAATGATCAAATTGTTAAGTTAGTCAATTTTGTAGAAATATAGGAAAGTTGATCTTGATTGTTGGATTTAATTGTATTGAGAATTATGTTCAAATGCTAAGTATAAGATGATGAAAATTCATTAATGAAAAACTAAGTCATTTAAACATTGAAATTCGTTTAATAAAAATTAAGCCATTTGGACATTTAAATTCATTGATAAAAAATTAAGCCATTTAGATAATGATAGAATTTGTGGACATTAAGATGAATTATGAAAAAGAATAACAAACATTCAGGCAATAAGTGTTATACTAAAGACATGGATAATGTAAATGAATATATATGTTGAAGTGTTGGATTGAATTGTGGAAACAATTTGGAAAGTTCTTTGCTAAAACCCCAAATTGGTAAAGTAAATATTAATTATTATGTTTTGATGTATTAAACATGAAATTATAAATTAGAGATATACAAGTATTAAATGAGAACTTAACTTGATGGCATGAATATTGACTTAAGGATTGAAATATTAATTGATATTTGAAATATGGTTGGATATTAATTAGAATTTTGAAATGAATAGAAATCTTTATGATTGAATTTGTGATCGGTGGTGTTAACATATATAAATGAATTAACTATAATCAAATGAGGTATTGAATTTCTATCATTGAGATTTGTAAGAAGCATAACCAGAAAATGACATGTTATGGCAATGTGAACTAAAAGCTTAAGATAAGGGTCACCCCTTTGCTTATTTAAATATTCAAGTTTTTGTAATGCTAGAATATAATATAAATTATGTGTATTTTGTATTACTGTGTATCTTGTGAATATTACTTTCAAGTATGAGAATTATTATTATTATTATTATTATTATTATTATTATTATTATTATTATTATTATGGGAATATTGCCCATGAGTATGAGAAACATCGTTATGTGAATATTTTCTATGGACATGAGAAATATTATATTGTGTAAATATTGCCTATAAGTAAAAAAACATTGTTATGTGAATATGCCTACGAGGCAAGAAATTAGTATGCGCACGCGCGCGCGCGCATGCATATATGATTTGTGATTAATTGTAACAAAGAACATTCTTATGTAAATAAAAAATTGACTAGTCATTTTGGATGGAGGTAACAGCGTTAATGTAATTGAATGCCGGGATATTTAACTAACTAGTTGTTCAAGGTAGAACTAGTGACGTCAATGTAATTGAGTGTTGAGATATTTAATTAACTAGTCATTCTAGGTGGAGCTCGTGGTGTCAATTTTATTGATTATCAGGATAATTAACTGATTAGCTATCCTGGGTGGGGCTAGTACAGTCAATGTAATTGAGTGCCAAGATATTTAATTGACTAGCTATTCTAGGTAGAGCTAGTGACATCAATGTAATTGATTGCCAATATATTTAACTGACTAGCCATCTTGAGTGGAGTTAATGACGTCAATTTAATTGATTGCTAATATATTTAATTAACTAGTTATCCTGAGTGGAGCTAGTGGCATCAATGTAATCAACTGTCGTGATCTTTAATTGTTTAGTCATCTCGAGTGGAGCTTATGACGTCAATATAATCAACTGCAAATATATTTAATTGACTAGCTGTCTTGAATGGAGCTGGTAATATCAATGTAATTAACTATTGTGATACTTGATTGACTAAACTACTTGGAGTGGAGCTAATGGCATCAGTGCGACTACCTTGCTAGGTTATTAATGAATTATTAGATGGAATCTAATAATTGACTATTAAAATAAAATTTTGTATCATTTTAAAGTTTTAATTGCGAATTAATAAAATAAAAATAAAGGAATATATGTTATATTATACTATTGTTAAATTCTATTATTAATCAGTGATGTAATGATAAAGGTCCAGGATAGTTTGACCATGAATTTGTTTGGAATACTTTTGAATTGTTGATGTTGACACTTGAAATTTTTTAATTTTTAGGAGACACACGTCCAAAACTTTAGTAGAATATTAAATAACTAAAATGGGAGTAACATGTAGTTATAAATGATGGATTATGAAAGGAAAAAAAATGTCCAAGGGTTTCAATGATTTATGCCTAATGATGTGTCTAAACATGTTTTAGAAATTAGGGTTGTTACATAAAACTACCTTGTGATGATGATGTTGAAATTTTATAGCGTGTTTTATATAGGAAATGACATAACAAGATTTAGATATAGTTTTTGTATAGAACAAATCTATTGAAATTTCATATAATTGAAAATTTCCATTTGAAAATAATAAGTAAAGTACTTATCTTAAATCTTTTTAAAAAAGAGTAAAAAATAGTATAAAAGATAATAATATAGTTTATATAAAAATAAAATATGAGTGTTTATTTGAAAATTTTAATTACATATATTAATATTCTTTTGTCTCACTTAAATAGATCATTTAATTCAAATTCAACATTGAAAGGAGAAACATAATTGATCATATTGACATTAGAATATGAGTTCAAGAGATACTTATTTTAAAGTTTTTTGTATTAATTCTATGATAATTTTAACATTTTAATCTTAAATTTTAATTTATAAAATCACTTAAACTTGAGCTTAGTAGGATTTGGATAATAAATATATCATTCAAGACTAAGATGACCTTAAAATTGTTGTTCTAACCACGCTATGTTTTAAAATAAATTGATTTTTTTTATTTTTTTATTTTTTAATGCACTAATATAAAAAATATAAAAACTTATTTTAATAATTTTAAATTAAAAAATACTTTAAAATACAACAACCAATTATAAACCAAGATTAGAATGACTCTTAGCGAGCTCGAGTCAAAGCGCCACATGTAATACCAAACTCAATCTGGTGTTGAAGTAATACTAGCAGTACCAGGACAATATAAAAAAAAATCTAACACCACTAACCTATCTTCTTCTAATCCTTAACTCACTTTCGGACTTATGATTATTTGGTCTGCAAACGCAATTGCACCAGTGGGCTGAAATCAACAAGAGGTAAACAGGAAGATATGGGGAGGATATTTGTGGTGGAGTTAGAGGGTCGTTCTTACAGATGCAAGTTCTGTGGGACCCATTTAGCTCTCCCTGATCAACTTGTCTCAAAGGTAAACCAAAACCCTCCATTCTTTTCTTTTTTTTAGGGGTTCATGGAATTGTTGATTCTGTTTGTTGTAGTTCACTGTCATGTATTGTGCTTGCATTTGAGTTGTTCAACTCTTTTGGGGTCTCATATTTTTTATTTTTTATGGCCAGTCTTTTCGTTGCCGCAGAGGAAAAGCTTATCTCTTCAGTAATGTGTGAGTGCTTCAATTTTGACGGAAGTTCTGTCTTGCCTTCTTTTGAAAATCTTGATTAATTAATGATCTCTTTAATGTCCCATTTATAAAGCTTTAATCTCTATTTTGATAGCGATTTGCTTGTGAACATGCGTAGGTAGATCACTTTCAAATCTTTTTAGATAATATCTTGTGATTTGTGGCTGGAGTGCGATGCAACAAGAAGATTTTTAATTCTAAACGAGGATTCAAGTATTGGCACTTTACATAGTTAGCATTGATGGTCCTATCTTGTTTTCAATTTGTGTGCATTGCTGGCTGGATGCCTAAACTTTGAAAGGCATGAAAGGCTCTCTCCAAGCTAGAGCTTTATGTATCTCTTTCACTGTTTTGGCTCAAATTTCTGAAATTGAGTTTCCTACCTCTAAACCCAGTATCCGTTATCCTTTTCCCTCCTTTTGTGCTGCTAGGATTGGAGAATTTACATGTTCTTGCAATGATAATTCTGAAGTTCGAACATTTTTCCTTCGGCTGTTTATTTGCATTAAGTAGTAATTTTATTTGTCTTGTCTTTTTTTGATTGGTGATAATGCACTACAGCAGCAAAAGTTGTTCAAAATATAATTCAAATACATAAGAAGGTAGTACAAAAATCCAGAAATTAATTAGCTGTGGTGATGAGCTGGTCAATTCTCAACCATGGTTGTTGATTGCATGCTCAAAACATTGAAATTTGGATGTTTTATTCTTGGTTTCTCACCAAATTTTTCAGAGTAATCACATTGGAATGGAATGATAATTAGTACAACTCTTGTGAGCAAAAACCTCAGATGACAGCATCAGGAATTTTCTCTTCTGATGTTGTTTCAAAGTTATGAGGTGGCATTGTGTTGCTTGATATATAACTTCTCCTGTTGGTGCTAAAGAAATAAAAAAACTTTATCTGCAAAAGTTTATTTTAAACACCTGTTCCACAAAGCACTAGTGTTGAAGACAGTGGAAATCTAATGAATAGTGAGAGAATGTAAAGCTATTGACAACAATAGAAGAAGATAAAATGATCCCTTGAACAACTTAAGAATGATTGACAGATGGAAAATGTGCCTCCGTCCATTTAGTTGCATTATCTTCTTCTTTGATGGTTTACTATCAGG
Organism: Populus tomentosa; assembly: GCA_018804465.1. Taxonomy (NCBI): domain Eukaryota; kingdom Viridiplantae; phylum Streptophyta; class Magnoliopsida; order Malpighiales; family Salicaceae; genus Populus; species Populus tomentosa. The sequence continues at coordinate 21,242 of JAAWWB010001672.1, forward strand.
CTGTCCTGATTTATATTTAATGTTATTCTGTCCTAAATATCGGGGTAGGCATGGATGATTCTACCCATATGGATCTGGATGGTATTGTCTGGACATAGATTGATTCATTTAATGGTTTTGTTTTTCTTCCCAACTTGCTTCCAAATCCTCAAGGTCCGACGTATAAGAAAACTAGGCAATTGACTTGTTAGGATTTTAAAGATTTTTTCAGATGTTTTGGATTGGATGCCAAATTTGGATTTATTTTTTATGTCCAAGGACCAAGTTTGACAGAAAAGTGCTTGTAATTTTTATCATTGAGCAGTTGTAACTAATTTCACATTGAAAATACTTTCCTCCAAATTTGTGCTCTCATTGTAGCTTCTCTCTTTCATATCTTCTTTTCCAAATTTCATGTTTTTCTCTCTTCTTCAGTCCATGAAATTTGAATGTGTCATTTATCAGGCACTAAAAGAACCATTTAGAGCACTGCTACCATCAAAATGCCAATAACTCCATAAATAAAGTTTAACCATCTGTACAATGTCCTGATATCAAGTTTTTCTGCTGAGGCATTGCTACCATCTTCCCCTGCATGATTTATTTTTTCCCAGCATATTTAATTTAAGCACTGCTACCATCTTTTCTTGTGGAAACAGATCACTGCTCAGGACTCAAGGTCTTGATCATCTTTTTATACGAGAGTTGACAAGAACTTGAATGACATATTAGCGGTGAAGATTTTGGTCATGTAATTAGGGCTCATCCTCTTGGATGCTATTGATCATATCAGCATTAAATAATCCTTCAATGAAGGCGCCCTAAAATGCTCATGTAAATATACAACCAAAACTGTAAAAGCCTGAAAATATACATACCCAGTCAAGATGTGATATGATTGCATTGCGATGACTAAGGACACAATCTAACAAATTGTTGTATTGAGTAGTTATATCATAGTCTCTTACCATAAAAATGGCTGCATGTGTAGAAGCACCAACTATGAGAAATATTGTGCAACATAGTCCTTCCAAAAGACTAGTGTTAAGATTATTCCTGGCAGTGATCCCCTTATCTGCGCGCGTGCACACACTCAAATCTCATTACCATAAAAATGGTTGCATGGGCAGCAGCACCAACCATGAGAAATATCGTGCAATATGGTCCTTTCAAAACACTGGTGTTAAGATTATGCCTGACAGTGATCCCTTTATCTGCACACATGCGCCCACACACAAATTTCATCATCAAGTTCTTCAAGTGAATTGATTAGATAGGGGGGAAATGATTTTTTCTCATCTTGAGTATTTCCTATCTTATCTCTTCTATTGATGCACATTACGGAGTTTGTGATTTCAGGGTGAACATCACTGTGGGAGTGTTAGAGGAGAGAATGATGCTTTCAGGAATGCATACTGTAGCTGACATATTTTGTTGCTGTTGTGGGGGAATTATTGGCTGGAAATATGTAATGTCTCTCTTTGACACACACAATGCTTGACCCCTAAAAATAACCCTATGAAATATGGGTCTGGCTGTAAATGCTTCTGTTTTCATTGTTTCTTATTGTAGGTGAAATCTACCTTCTGATTAGAATTCCCTAATTTGCCTTTTCCTTCCTGAACAGGAGGCAGCACATGAGATGAGTCAAAAGTACAAAGAAGGGAAGTTTGTCCTCGAAAGGTACAAGCTATGAACTTTGTTTCAAATATTCTAACTGTCATTGATTTCATGTATGCATGTCTATCAAACAGGGGGAGGATCGTTGGTGAAATGGACTTCTCAACAGAACTCTTTATTGATACCCATCCTGAATGAGTGACGCTGGAGATGTTTAAGATCTATTTTCATTTCTGTACGTAGTTGTGCTGAATAAAGTCTGAAAGGAGACACTGCACTCCTTCTGTATATGAGTGTTTACAGTAATTATATATTGAGGGAATTCCAGTAATCTATTTGAATTCCGATGGACATCTAAATTGTAATGAATGCAACTGTTTTGTTTAAATTCAGATGGAATTTTCTGTAGTGGTCTCTATTGTTTCTGGTCTGCCTTTAAAGTTCCAATTTGAGTTGACTACCAAGGGTATTTGAACTTTAAAAGTAGTAGATTAGCACTCAAATTTTGAGGGTGTTTTGAAGTGCTGTAGTTGTAATATATATTTATTATTATTTTTATAAAAATTATTTTGATATTATGATATATTATCATTACCAGTCTTATAGGGTCATTAATTATCATGTAATCTTTGGCTTAGGAAACTACACTATTGTCATTACCAACTGTAGTTAACAATTTCTAGACAATTTATATTAGTTTAGGCTAATGAAATTCATAAAGCTTTATCACAATGAGATATTCCTAATAAGTGGAGAGTAAATTAGGGTAAACAAATAAACAAAATTCAATTCCCTTTTGTTTTATTTAGGAAATTGATATTTTTTTCCCCTTCATTTCAATTCCTAACATTATTATTATTATTTTTAGTCATATCTTTTACATAGCCAAATAGTTTATCTTGTTTAAACTCTAGGAAGCTAGTCTCTCTCGAAATTTAATCATGGGAAAGGAAGGCATAAAGTTGATGAAGCTTGAAGAAATCAACAAAGAGGACTACCCTGAAGAACTCAAAGAACAAGGAGCAGCAGCTCTGCTTCTTTCCGGTCTGATGCACGCAAGGGTTAGTTACAAAACTGATTTGGCTTTGTATAAATTGAAAAGTAATATCCTTTGTTGTGCAAAGAGGCACCAGAGCTCACATTTCCGTTGGAAGCGTCTGAGAGTTTCTCCAACTCGGGATTCTGGAGCTCTGGTTAGAAGAAACCATTTCGATGATCAAGAAGATGAACCCGACATTAATGCTGCTGATAGAAACTTGCCAGGAGTCGCCGCCACCATTAAACTTAGAACTAGCTTTCAAGCTCATCGACGATTATGTCCCCTTTGAAGTCCCTTCAATTCCACGGTGGTTAAATAGACTAAGCCTCCGTTTGTTTGCAGGAAAGTGATTTTCTTTTGAAAAGTGAATTCTGGAGAAAGTGAATTCCAGGAAAGTATTTTCCGATGTTTGGTAGTGTTATGGAAAATGAACTGGAAAACACTTTCCAGTGTTTGGTTGTGTTATGAAAAATGAACTGGAAAATAATTTATTAATGAATTAAATTTTTTTTCAAGTTTATCTAATATATATAAAATATTAATCACTTATAATTATCATAACCCAATTTTGATCTTTTTTATTTTTATTATTTAAAAAAAAGATGATGAAAAATAAAAATAAAATAAATAAAGGATGAATTAAAATTTGGGTTAAGGGCAACATGATTAGAAGTTTAAAGATTTAATTAAACTCTTGACTAGTTTAATTAATTAAATCAAGGGTTTAATTGGAGAATTGATTTAATTAAATTTTAGATTATTTTAATTAATGAAATCAAGAGTTAATTGAAGAGTTAATGAGTTTGAAGACTTAATTAAACTTTAATTTAATCAAAAACTCATTACTTAAATAAAATAAACTAACTCTTTGCATTTTAATTCACTGCTACAGTAGCAGTGAATTAAATGCGATGTTACTGTAGCTGTGAATTAAAATTCACTGGCAGGGCGTGCGCTATGCTAAAAGGAAAGTGTTTTCCTTTCTTTCACAGAAAGAAAACACTTTCCTTTCTCAGAGTAACGATTTTACGTTGACCGGAATTAAGTTTCCGTTGACTTACTGTTTAACATTTGTTCCCAAACATGGGAAAGTAAGGAAAACGAATTCAGGAATTCGT
>JAAWWB010001622.1:0-66803 GCA_018804465.1 Populus tomentosa
TTCTTCTTCTTCTTCTTCGCCCCTTTTTATATGGTTGGCTCCATTCTCCCACAAAGGAGGGACTAACAAAACTTGATGTTATAATTTTATATAAAATATATAGTAATTAAAAGTTTAAAAATCAAATTTAATATAATCAGGAAATAATATAATATAATATTTATAATTTTTTCACAATTTGTTTTTCGCCCAAAATAAAAGGAAAATATTTTTTTAAAAACCAAGTTAAATTTTTCTTTGATTATAAAATATTTTTCGTTGATTAACTTTTTTAGTAACAAACAAACATAATTTTTTTAAAAAATTAATTTTTAAAAAACCATTTTCTGTAAAATAATCTGCCTGAGTCTTCTTTTTCTTCCTCCCCCTTTTGTGTGGTTGCCCCATTCTCCCAACGGAGGTACTAGCAAAACTTGATGTTACAATCTTAGAGCAGGAAATAAACAACAAATTGCCCGTGGCTGCTGTGGCAAAAACCGCAGCGCTTTCGCTGAAGTTAGCAATTTACTTTAAATGTTTAGCTTTAGTCAAATTTTTTTAAAATAATAGATCTTGCTTGAATTTTCTTTTGTTATTTCAATGACTCAACCCATTTAACACATTTCAAATTTGAACCGTAAGCTGCAATTGGAATTCCTTGCCTAGCTTCAATTTGATTAGTAACTGACTGATTTGGACCGCGCAACATTTTTTTTTTGCTTTGAAATTTCCAAGCATCCATGCTACCGGGCTCTAATATAATTGAACTTTTCACGGTCAAGTTGCACGTTGTAAATAATTTTAGAGAAATGCTCTTTTGTGGAATATTTTTTATTTTATTCTTAAAAACTCTTATACATTAAAAAAAATGTATTTCACCCATAAATCCAGTTATTTTTATTATTAAAAATGATTTTCCTTGATTTGGAAAAAAATGTGAAATATTTGAAAAAATTACTAAAATAAATTTGAATAATGCAATATATATCAACAAACAAACATTATGTTTAACGGACGCATATTTTATTTTTTTATTTGACCAATTACTTAATATTTATAAGATTGACTATCCCTTTTTTTCACTTACCATATCATTCATTTGTATAATTCAAGATGTTGCCCAAATCCTCAATGAAGTTTACTCTATTCCTTAACTTCTTAGATTTAAACTTTGAGTTTCACGCCTAAATTTTGTATTAAACTCTTCTAAGTATGCCAGATTGCTTAATTATGATGCATCCTTAAAATTAATATGCAAGATAGTCCAAAGATACCATTTTTGTTAAATAAAAAAAATCATATGTTTCTTATGAGATTTGAAGCGAACCTTATTGGATTTAAGCCTTTCAAAAATAGATAATTAGGTTGTATGATTGAAGAACAAGGATGTTTTTGTAAACTTAGGAACATGTGCAAAACAAAAGCTTTATAAAAAAGATAAAGATGTGAATACTAAAATGCTTAGAGAGAATGTTAATACCTACATTTAGGTTTATAAAAATGTATTTATATTAATGAATCACGTCCACTTTTCATAGTGATAAGGATAGAATAGGGAAATGATTGTGACACTTAAACAAATAGTAAGCATTTAGGCTTATAGTCTTTTATGGGTGGTGGTATTATGTGCGAGGAAAAAAGATTTTATCATGTGGCCCATCAATCAATAAAATGAGTCAACAAAATTGTTGTTGCTCGGTGCACCTATTGATACAAATTGATGTGGGAGAGTTAAACATTGGTGTATGCACTCGGAGTCAGAGTGTACATGCTTAAATACATTGCCTTATAGGCTCGTTGGTTTAACTAAGAGTTCTATCATATTTTTAAAGATGTCGTGTGATATCTTATAGGTCCAATTTTTTATTAGGTCATGTGGTATAATTGGGCCCGATTGGGAGATGCATCATTCCAAGCTTGGGGATCCCAAGCACGCTTCTAGCCCATCAATTTTTGGGCTCAAGCTATACCTCATGTTTATGCTTTTCGACCTAGGCTAAGTCTCGAATCTTATGCTTTGGGGTCCAAGTTATGGACATAAACACTAGATCCATCAATTACCCTCTCAATTCTTTATGATGTAATAATGTAAAGACTTGATCAACCACTATTTGTATTTATGCTTTTTTTTTAATGGTCGGGCACTTTCTTACCTTTTTACTTTGTCATTTTGTTGCTTAGGGTCTTGAAATTTTATTGTTTGAGCGACTTTATGTCTAGGTATGTGGGATGTTTATAAAGAAATTATGTAAAAGAAGCTGAAGGGCTAACATCTTTTGAATATCATATTTTTTTATTTATTAAAATGTTGTTATATGTAAAAGGATTATCGGCCATCACTAACGTTGTATGAGCATATACAAGGGATATAGCTTCCCTCGCATTATCATTTTCACAAAATCATCTTTATTGTTATTGTCTTCCTTTTATTTTCTCTTTTAATCCTAATGATTTTCAAAGAGAAACAACTATTATGAAATCATATAACTACCACTCATACCACCCCAAAAGCACCACTAAATTATTCTTATTCCTATTTTGATTGTTATGGAAAAATTTGTGTGATTTTATAATAAGGCATTGGTGGATTCCAATTAAGTTTTCATTAAATTAGAAAAGCCAACCTAGTTTAAGGCTGGCCACTTTCCCTGCTACTATTAAAAACACAAATATAATATGTTTATTTTGTAAAGTTAGAGAGTTTAGAGCTACGCTGAGCGGAGAGGCCTTAAAAAGCTATATATAAAAAAATAAGATAGAGACTCCTAATAGAGATTATGGTTATATCTAGGATTGCCATATAACCTAAGGATCAATTAGAAAATATTACCCTGGCACAATTATAATGTAATAGGTAATGGATATCAATGTTTTCTTATAAAAACAATTATGTGGTTAAAAATTTTTTTTAGTAGAGAATATAATTAAATAACCTGAAAATGCTAAAATAAAATGGATAAAGTTAATTATACCATTTTGTATATTCAAATATGGTATGAATCTCTCTCATTTTGGTTTTTATATAGTGTGTTTTTCCATTTTAACCTTGATGTAAGTCAGATACACTCAAATATATAGGTCATTATAGCTACCTTTAAGAAGTACATAAGCCACCATAAAAAGAAGTCATCCTTAAAAGTACTTAGACATCACTATTAGTTAATATGATGTGCTAAAAAAGGATGTGAATTGGCCTAGTTCTACATCTTTTCTGTCTAGGCTAATTGTCCCATGTTCAAGATCTTCCATGGTAAAACTAGTAATTTGAAAAAGTTGAGAGGGAGAATGATGTATGGTAAAATATAAAGAAGCAGTCTTCTTATATAGACCCTAGAAGATATAGGGATACTCCACTTCTAAAGGACCTTCCAAAGCTTATATAACATGAAACTAGGCTTTTAAAGGTGGAAAGGCCATTGTGCAATCAATTGCAACAATCTATATCAAAATAAACATCAATTGCTTAGCATAAGAGTAAAAATTAAAGGAAGGTCTAACAGGTATGTCACTAGGAAGCTTTAGTATGTATATATGTTTATATTTCCATAAAGTTTTCTCATTTTATATACCTTTTATTTATATTGATAGACTCAAGCCTAAGAAGCCAGCAAAAAAGAAATAAACCATAGGGTAATCAATAGTTAAAAGATTTTTTTCCTTATAGAAGAATTAAGTACTTGATCCACAAGGAAGTTAAGAAATCATCTCTGATGTAAAAATGGTGAAGAAGTTTAAAGACAAAGAAAAACATAAATAATAGAGTAAGTCTCAAAGGAAAAGATGAATTTTGGTATAGTAATATCAAAGCTTATATCTGGAAAGTCCAAGAAAATAAAAGAGAGGACTCGTTCATGTCTTCTAATTTTAGAGGTGACGAGGAACCTAGCTTCCCTTTCTATTATAATTGTGTTAGCTAACACTTATAATATGAGCAAAAGTGTGACCCCCCCTCCTCAATCTGCTTAGGATATGGTGGCTTAATTATTGTTAGTCACCTCAACTAGAGAGATATAAGTGAGGTGTATTCTTCTCCAACCTCAACAACTAACTAAAGAGAAAAACCATGCTCATATAACTTTATCTTCAAGTGAGACACCATTCTCTAGAGGATACTTGATATGTTTAGTATTCATATGGTAAGATATTTCATTTAGTAAATAAGAGATATAAAAAGTGGATGGATGTCGAGCTCACCAACCATATACATATAGCTACCTAACTTATCTTCAATATAAGTTCAGATTTTTTTAAGTTGTTCATATTCTAGTCGGATGCCTTTGCATTTATATTTGACAAATATATTTTAGAACTTCTAAAAAAAATATATAACCCTTCAAGTTGTGAAGCCAAGTGCAATCACATTCTCAATATGATCTCTATAGCTCGTGAGGGCTTCTAAGCTTTCATGGAGAGATAATTAACCAACTTTAGGGATGTACTCTAAAAGATATTACAAGAGAGGGATGCCTAGTCTATGGAGTTTGAGATTTTTTATGAGAGAATCATAAATGTTGACTAGGATTTATTGACTTACCAATAACAAGTAAAGAAGTTGGAGTCGGCCTTAACCACACCAATAATAAGGTTGATCAGGCCCTAATAAAATGTTCCTAAATGTGTATTTTAAGAGATACACCGAAAAAATTCAAAGATGATTTTAAAGAGACCTAGGCTTTATAAGAGACCTTTAAACATAAATTGATAGATATAATAAGTGATATTTACTTTTTAAATTTGTCTAAAAGTGATGTGGTTTTTTTTTTTCTTGAATCTTTCACCTAGATCTTATCATAAACTTTAGAGAGATCAATATTAGAAGTGCAAATGTAGCTACTAAAAGCTAATACTTGGTTTTTGACACTAAAAAGAATGAGGAGAGTGATAAAGATAATTTTAGGACCATAAATAATCAATCAGTAATGGAGGAATCGACTATAGAGCAGCTAAAGAAAAAGCCTTAGAGGGTAAAAAGCATAAGCCTAATGCTATTGGAGTTGATTAAAGCTTTGATACGGAGATTATTGGTGAGAACCAAACTATAGAAGATTTGAAAGATAAACAATGAGCAATTATTTCTATTTTGAATATTTATTAAACTTTAGCTTCAATTTTATAGGTTTTTTTATCTACATGTAAGAAATATTTATCCATCGTAGACTTTTAAATTTAATTTTTTTATTTTATTTTATGAAATGGAAAGTTTTTCTAAAGTGTTATAGCATTTATATTTTACATCTTTCTATTTAGGATCTAAAGCCCTCATACACCTCCTATCAAGTAAGATAAAATCATCATATTTAGGCCCTGTTTAGTGATATAAAATAATTTCCTTTTTTCCTTTTTAGTTTTATTTTCCTTTTCAAGTTTTTCTTATTTAATAGAAAAGTTTTTTAAAAAAACATTTTCATTTCTTAAAGTTTCAGAACATTTTTCTAACTCAGAAAAATAGAAAATATGTTTATATTGTATTATTTTTCATATGAAGACAAATGGAAAAATAGAAATCATGTTCAAATAACTTATTTTCTATGATTTTATATTTAGAATACATATTATCACTACTAGCATAAATAGATACTAACCTACGTAAGTGTTGAAAATGTTTAGCTATGTCTTTGTTTGATTCAGTAACATAAAATACTTATTATCACTACCATATAAATTCAAACTAGAATACACAGATAAATATTGATCCATTTTACCTGCTTTGTTGGATAAAGGAATTCAATAAATCTCAATTTCTTACTTATAGACCTAAAAAATATAACACTCATATAAATTAACTATTTTTGTTTGAAAAATATTCATTAATATGGAAAAAGATGGAGACGTGCCTTTTCTACTTTCTTCTAATTTGTTGAAACATTTTGGAAAACATCTTTTATATATTTTCCAACTTCAAGCATTATGGTGGAAAAACTAAAATGTCTCTTTCCTTTTTTTACATGTCCCTCTTTCTATTTTTCTTGGAAAAATAAAGTGAAACTTTATTACTAAACACACCTTTAGAAACTTTTAGACTTAAGACTCTTCTGTGTATGGATAAAATAATTCATACTTTTTTTTCCCGAGTGTATAGGCTATATGTTTAAAGGGAACCCATACTTCAAAAAGTTTTGAAATTCAAAAGGTGTCTACTATTTATCTAGGTATATGTTTTTGCAAATTATTTTATTATTAGAATTAATGACATTTTAAATACTAATTTATAATTATCAACGTTGATTAATATAGCTTTGGTGATGAAAGCATACTTATATTGGACGCTGAAAGAGCAAGGGTAATATGTTTGACACTATCACTCAGAAGCCACTATCCATTGGTTATAGGTAATAATAAAATAAAATTGATTCTAGTCAACATGTTATTTATATAAATTGAATGTAAAAAATATACTAACTTTGTGGCTTATCATATCAAATGGTGTGGAGTTAGATATTTCATGGTAAATCTCACTCATGTCTATGAGTTTTATCGATACGAGTTTGACATGCATCAATCATATCAGGTAGGTGTTACAGGTGTAATGGATTTTTTTTTATTTGAATGTAAATTATTTATCATTTATTTGTTATCTAATAAAAGTATTCATATGTCCTGATAGGTTACATGGATGTTATATACAAAGGACTTGATACTTTTAGCTTCGTTTATATGCTATGAGGGATCTGACCTTTAGTTAACACAAGTTTCGTTGCACGACTTCGACATTGTTAAGATGCATTGTCTAGATCGGGTAATGTGATAGTTTAGACTATCTCAGCATATACCAGATTATGTTGATACTAGTGACGAGTTGCATAATATTAGTTGTCAAAGTAAGCACAATCAACTGGTTGGTGATTGATACATCTTACCTAGATCTTTGGGATGTTAGGAGATATTGTGTTTTAAGGAGCGACATCTAACGATTTATGTAGATACCTGCATTAAATGATATCTATCCATTACACGTTTTTTCATTACACCTACTTAGTCATGTTTTCTAAGGTGTCCTCGTAATCCGATGCATTATATGCCCCGATATTGAGATAAAATCGATTGGTATGCAATATTATTTTATATACAATATTTATTAAATACTACATTATTTTTCTTATGGATGATGACTATTAATTGGTTATATGTATATAGATTCATTACTTGATACGGAAGGCTCAAAAAGCAGCAACAACTATTTGTGAAGGTGTCGATGAAATGAGACGTATTGTGGCCAACACTACGCTTAATTTATGTTGCGGTGAACTTTAAGAGGTTAGAGAGGTTAAGCATCTTGAAGTGGCATTAACAAAAAATGAGATTGCTTATCGTGAGAGTGTTGAGAATGTTAATACGTCCACGAGTGTCCTAGGTCCGTCATTGAGCATCTGCGTCCTGTTTACAAGTGTCCTAAGTCCATTCACGAATTGAGATGATATTGGTCATCCTCACACTTACATAAATATTACAGACCATTTCTCAAGTTGGACGAGTTAAGGTGATATTCTAGACCTGTCCACAAATATTCTAGTCCTTTCTACGAGTTGTAGCGATTATTATATATAATTACATGTTGATGTATTGCTAATTTGATTTTAATAAAATGTTATGTTATGTTATGTTAATTCTTGATCTAATTTTGTTACTTATGATTGAAGATATGTTTTGATTATATGAATTGTGTTTTAATATTAGAAAATTAGTTATTTGAATGGTGTGAATTGTGATTTTTTTATACAATGAGTTAATGATACAAGAAACTGTCATAGGATAAGTCAATTAGATGAGTTGTAGATATTAAATAAACTAAATTCTTAAATGTTTTTATTTATTTATGTTATTTTATTAAAAAAATTTTAAGTGTGCTAAATTTCAAAACACTCGATAAAAGTTTGGGACACAAGTTTGGTACGAAGGAGTGTCTTGGTGACGAGAGATGATATACCATCCCTTTTTGCAGCCTTGATTTCTAAACGCATGGATGATGCCAACTGTTGAAATTTGTTGGACGTTTCAAATGCTACTGTAACGCCAGTTTGACAGGCAATAGAAAATTCCAAGAGAGATAATGAGTTGTTTCGTTGGAAAAAAACATATACCGTGAATTACACCAGTAAAAGATGGCAAATACATTAATTATCTGAGGTGGCAGAGATAAAACATTAATAACTAGAAAGAAGAAGAAACCCAGACCCCACGGTTGAATTTGTTGCCTCTTTAAGGGTTTTTGGTTCTCTCTCTCTCTCTCTCTCTCTCTCTCTCTCTCTCTCTCTATATATATATATATATATATATATTAATTATTTTTTTAAAATTTATTTTTAATATTTGCATATTAATATGGTTAAAAAATATAAAAAAATAATTTAAAAAAATTAATAAAATAATGATTTTAATGTTGTTAAAAAAATGAATTGACTCTTAAATCTTACGATTTTACAAGTCAACAAGTTAAATTGGATTAAAACTCGAAAACTAGTAAAATCGGTCAAACTTGTTCGGTAAAATTGATAAAATCAGATCGATTTTACGAGTTTTAAAAAATATAAAATTGTGCATTCTGATAATCTGCATCTTAACATTTTTATTATTTTAAATTTATATCTTGCAAAACTTGTCCAACTTAATAATTAAGGGCTTGATTTTGACTATAATTATTATAATTTTTTTAACGATACAAGAAATTTGTGGATTTTATTTCCGTAAAATTAAAATACTCATTCTTTTCTATTTTTTATGTAAACTATTAACATATCAATTGATATATTATTCTGTTTCAGTTGAAAAATATATAGAATAAAAATTATAAATTGACATGCCGGATCTTTGGAGTAATTAATGTTAAATGGTCTATCAAAATTTGAAGGGACTCATTTCTTGTAAATAACAAAGTAAGTGGATCGATTTGTTGAAAAAATAGAGGAATCAATGTAAATAAAATAAAGGTGTTTAAACTTTTCTGTTGTTTATTTTATTTTAATTTTAATTTTGTTATATTGTTAATTTTTATTTAATTAAAATTGTTAATATATAATTAGTTAAAATATATTATTTATTATTTTATAATTTTACTATTTAAGTTTATAATTTAATTTTATATTATATATTTCATGTCAGGTTAAAAAAATATTTTTGATCATTTTAGTTGATTCAACAACCATACCAAACATGTTATTAATCAAATCATGCTATTATCTTTATTTTTTTTTAAGAATAAAAGACAACATCCTCTGTGGAAGAATGAAAGAAAATAAAAGGCAAGGCAAATCGCTTGGAGAGGAGATGCTCAGTCACACACAAGGAAAATGCAAAGTGATTTTTAATTTTGTGTGGGCGCGAGTGGAAAGTCCAGAGACAGTCCCTGCAGCGAGTATTAATTGGGTTATTTTGACCAAAAGAAACAGACAAGGGAGAGAAAAATACACCCATTGTTGACGGAGACACACTATTAAACACTCCTCCGAGGATAAGATTAGATCTAACTTTAAGAGAGAGAGAGATAGAGAGAGAGGAGGTGCGTGCCTTCCTCCTTATACGGGTCTTGTCTTTTCTCTTCTTTTAAGCCTCCAAAAACCAATCAGTAAAAAGCAAAGACCAAACCATAATAAACTCACCATCACATCTCTTTGCCCTCTTCCTCTTCCTCTCCCTCTCTCTCTCTCTCCACTTGTACTAATTTTCTACGTCATCTGTTAATCTGTGCGATCCTGCTGCTACTCTGTCTGAACAACTCTTTTGAAGTCTGCCAAAAGAAGAAGATAATAACCTCGCCTTGCAGCAATATTAATCACCGTATTATTCGGATTAGATCTAGAAAGAGAGAGAGTGGTTTTTGTTTCTATAATGGATAGAGGCTGTCAATCCTCCGGTGATTCTACAATCACCAGTGTTAATAGCACGAGCACCACCATCACCAACAACAACAACAGAGATCACTATCTCAAACACCTCAACAAACTCTCTCACAAGATCTCCAAACCCCCCATCATCACCGCCACCGCCACCTCCACCATAAAAAAAACCCCCTTTGATCAGCCAAATCAGCTGCAACCACAGCCATCATCACAACAGCCGCCAAATCAAGATCTGCAGGGGCAGCAGCAGCCTCCTGTTTACAATATAAACAAGAGTGATTTCCGTGACCTGGTACAAAAACTAACTGGATCTCCAGCTCACGAGAGATTCTCTACCCCTCCACCTATACACCCACCCAAACCTCAAAGCACTCGCTTACAACGTATTCGTCCTCCACCCTTGGTTCAAGTTAGCAACCGCCCTCCTCCTCTGCTAAACAGCGTCATCCCCCCTCCTCAACAAAAACCACTCACCACCGTCTCGAACCCCTACGCCACTAACACTTTCATCCAACGGTCAACGACACCTCTCTCACCATTGCCGCCATTCCCGGCGGTTCACGCGGCGGCTGAGTCGCCAGTTTCTGCTTACATGCGGTATCTCCAGAACACGATCTCGGCTGTTGATTCTAACAAGCAGTTCTCGGGATTCTCGCCGCTGGCACCGCTTGTTTCACCTAGATGGGACAATCAAACAGCTTCAAAGCAGCAATTTCCCGTCCCGCCCCAGCAACAAGGAATAAATACCTCGCAGTCAGCGGGAATGGTAGCGCCACAGGCACATGAACAGCCGCAGTTTCAATTGCCAACGTCACCTTTGCCTTTTGGATGCTTGAATTCACCGCGGTCTCCATATCCTTTGCTTTCGCCGTCTTCATTTCCTCTCTCACCCACGGTGCCTGTACATAGCCCTAGATGGAGAGGTCTTTAAAAGTATTAATTAATTTTATCCTTATTCTTCTTCAGTTTAGCGTTGTTATTATTACTACACAATAATAAACCTTGTCCTTTTAGTCATAGGGTTAGGGTTTTTAGATTGAATTCCTTTTTATTAATAGTTTATGTAAATATTGTTATTAAAATTTGATTAGCGGTGGTGGCTAGATTATACAAGTGTTTGCCGCTCTGGTCAATTAGGGTTTTTATTTTTAAAATGAATATCATATCCAAGATTTGTGAAAAACTATAGATTTCTTATATTTTGTTGGGTATTGGAGGGGGCAGGTTGTTCAAAATTTCAATGGTTACTTTTGAGATATATATATTTTTATTTTTAAGGTTATATGTATGTGTGTCTATATATATATATATATATATATATATATATATATATATTTCCAGTGTGCTACTTTGCAAATTGATAGTAGTACTATCTAAGTTGCTCACGTAAAATATAAATGTGCAATCCTAGCTTGAGTAGAAAAATTGCTCAAGGAATATTTTTGTCAAGTCAATATTCTATGGTACCGTCGTACCATACGCGTACAAGTGATTGGGTACTAAACCTTATTGATTTCATATTTAAAAATACAGTTTTTAAAAATTTACATCGTATTTCATAAAAAAATTATTTATTTTTATTAAAAAATATTTATATATATATATATTTTAAATTGTTTTGATGTATTAATGTTAAAAATAAAAAATATATTATTTTAATATAAAAAATACTTTAAAAATAATCCCAACTACATTTTTAAACAGAAAAATATTATTTGAAAATTGAAAATGATCACACCTCCGGATTGCATTTTGGGATTCTTACAGGGATTAAGCAGATGCAGGAGGGGTGTTGACACCTCTTGGCAAAAGCTTTGCTAATGGCTTTGTGGGGTTCTAAATCTTTAACGTGGGCAAGAGTTTTCCTCTCTGGTTTGACTTTTCTACGCAATCAATGGCTTGTTGTTTTACCTGGATGCTTATGGTATCTGAATCACCACTAACTGCGCAGAAGTACACTTGACGGTTTTGTAAATATCCTACTGA
This sequence comes from Populus tomentosa, assembly GCA_018804465.1. NCBI lineage: Eukaryota > Viridiplantae > Streptophyta > Magnoliopsida > Malpighiales > Salicaceae > Populus > Populus tomentosa. The sequence continues at coordinate 11,799 of JAAWWB010001622.1, forward strand.
TAGTTATAGACATAAGTCACACATGCATACGGCTTGGGTTGGGCTGAGTCTGGGTTTATCCAACCTAAGAACCTATTTTAGGCTTGGGGTTAGGTTTATAATTCTTTAAACTTAAATAAAAAAATTTGAATAATTTCTTCAAACACAAATAATTTTTTTAGTTATAAAACATTAAATATAAAATCAAAATGATCAAATTTGATTCTTATTTTATATTTGATAATTACAATTAATAATGGAGAGAATTTATTTAGTAATTGTTTTAGCTCATGAATAAAATAACTTTTTAAAACCTGTACAGTTTTGTTAGCTAAAATCTTCAAATTTAAAATCAAAATTGTGAGGTTTGATTTAATTCTTTAGCCCATAAAAATTATTTTTGGTTAGCTCATGAATAAAATAATTTGAATAGTTGCTTCAAACTCTGAAAAAAATTTCAACTAAAAAAAATCAGATTTAAAATCAAAACTTTTAGGTTTGCTTAAATTATTTAGCCCATAAATAATTATTTTTTATCCGCCCATAATAGAAGAATTTGGAAAGTATGTTAAAAAATGAAAAAATTTTAAACTAAAATATATTAGATTTAAAACCAAGATTATTATGTATAATGATTATTTTATGACAGGCAATCAAAACCGATAATAGAGTGAATTTATTTTGGTAATTACTAAAATTCATTATATATTAGTTTTGGTATAGAAAGTAATAGAAAAGCTATAAATCAAATAGAAAAAAAATTACTAAATCAACAAAGAAAATATTGTAAATCCCAAGCAATAACTTATAGGCCTTGTTTAAAGGTCTTTTTGAACTTAGATGATTATGAAATCTTAATCTTATAAAAAAATAGCCTTTAAAATCTTAAAGAAAAATTTTAGTTTGACCTAATAGATAGATTCAATGTTATATTTTTTAACATGAGGCTACAAGTTAGGGAAAAACTCTAAGCATTAGCCTTCTTGAGTTGGAAAGAACTTGTCCTTGAATTTTAACCATCCATTAGCTACGTTCCCATTGTTGTTGACTATTCAAAATGATTTTAGTCTCATTTATGCTCCAATGACCTCTGGCATGTTGGCATTGTATAGTTAGCCAACTCTTATAAAATGGGTCAAGAATCAATTCTTAGAACACTCCTAATCTTTATAAAAAAAATTTATTAGTCATTAATAGCTTGTTCCACAATGTACCATTTTTTACATCATTCTAATTCTTCATACTCTTCTTTATATTTCCCTTGTTCTTCTTCTTTTTCTTCTCTCTAAACTTGGATAAAAACAACATATTTTTACTTTTTCTCTTAGCAATTGCCTCCTTTCTTTTAGACGCCAATGCTATATATTTATCCTTTATGTTGAAGGTATACATATTAAACCATCCATCATGCATGACATTCATATTATATTGTTATAGTCTACCTAGTAGTAGATGATATGTATTCATAAACACTATATAATACCAACACTATAAAAATATCAATTTCCTATAAAAAAACAAAACAAGATAGTGTTCATCCATGATTACCTTACTATCTCGATTAAGCCACTTTAATTTGTAGTGCTTAAGGTATTCTTCTATCTTCACCTATAACTTCTCTACGATATCAAATGACACCATGTTATTATAACTATCACTTCTAATGCTCAAATCATATACCTTGTCCTTGATGATACAAATTTAAAAAAGAAAAAGAAAAAAAGAAGACTTGTGCATAACCAATCCTCACCCAAATCATATTTAGAAGCAAACAAGTTTTTTTAGGTGACTAAGGTAATGCCATCATCACCTTATAAAACCTCATTATTACCATTTGAATCATCATAAATAAGATTACTTGTCTTTTTTCTAGGTTATTCTACTAATAAATTTATACTCGAATGACTCTCTTGTTTATAACATTTAGAAGTTTGATACCTAACTCATCACACTAAAACATGAAAATTTAAAACCAAATCTAGAACTCAAACCTTGACTTGTGATTTGCTTAGTTGCTGATTTAGGTTGTATAATTGACTTTTATTCATTGGTGTGTACCTCCATGTTATTTTGGTCAAATTGAAATTCACCTTTATTAGTTACCCTAATATTATAAGGTTTCTCCATATTCATTGACTTTTGATAAGCTTTTGAAATTGTTTACAAAGATTATAAACATAACATGTCTTGGTAGAACCACTATAATCCACTTAGGTACTTAACAACAAACTATTTTTTATTTATTTATGACATATCATTCCTAGTTATTAATTGATAGAAATTATCAATGTATTCATCAATAATTCTCTCATCATATCTCGATGCATAGAGTTTTGGTACACAATTTGAGTATACCCGAATAGAAGAAAATGGTCATTCATTTTCTTTCTTATCTTTTCTCAATTATTAATATTTTATTTAACTTGTCTTTCTTAAGACCTTTTCAATTGCTCCACTAAGCAAAAGTTCTCATCTTTAATTTTATTGTAATTAGTTTTACCCTCATATGTTTTGGAACTTTCTTGTACTCGAAAAATCCTTTTTACTTTATTCAATCAATCGATAAAATCCTTTGCATATAAGGTTCTCATAAAATTAATAAGTTTTATCCAAAAACTTAAATCTTCATGATACTCATCCTAATCAAAAGGTTGTTTCTTATTCTCTTGCTTCTAAAATAAGTTTACAAAGTTGGCCATAATCCATGATCACTCTATTTATGATCCCTTAAACTCCTCACCTATGCCAATTATCAATTAATTATGCTATCCATCTCTATGTTTCTTGTATCACTAGTTCTTAAATGTCTTTTTTTTTTTTTTCTAATAAAGAACCTTTTCATCCTCTCTTACATTATGTTATATTTTACCATTTTTTTCACTCATGGTTATTCAACAACATATAATAACTAACCACTAGGAATTGTTAAGCTATAATATCAACTAATGTAAATGGACACAATATAAGAAATATATGAAGAACAAGCATCACAAAATTCCACAAAATAGGGTCACACCACAAACCCTAACTCAAACTTTATTACTAAATATTTCACCATATAAATATTCTAATAAAGACTTCATATTAGAGCTCTTCTGGGTTTCTTATATACTAGTAAAAAGCCTTAAAAATATCTGGAAACATAATAAAAAAGTTCTTAATCAAATAAGAAAAAGAATTATAAATCAACTAGGAAAATATTTGCAAATCCCGAATAATAACTAATGGGTTTTATTTAAAGGCCTTCCCAAACTTAAATGGATATAAAATTTTAACTTTATAAAAAATGGAGCCTCTAGAATCCATAACAAAATTTTAGTTTAATCCAATAAATAAATCAGAAGTTATGTCCATTAATATAAGACTACAAGTTAGGAAAAAGTCTCCTACATCACTTTATATGCTATTTGGTTAATTTTATTAAATAATATTATTACAAACCCTGAAATGAAGATCAAGCTACCAAACCTAGAAAATAGCCTTTTATGCCTCTAAAATATGATTCCTTAGTTCCCACAAATCACATTACCATAACCAAACATATTTGAATCAAAAGAACCAACAAATAACATCAAAATCATGCAAGAGATACCAAATCCAAAAACTATCAACTTAAAACAATCTATATGTTCATGCAATATGGATTCAAAATTGGTTTTCTATACTTATTTTGGTCATGAACAAACCTGGAAAATCCAGAATAAACATCATTACTTCAACATGCATTACTTAAGTTAAACTAAAACAACACTATTTTATCAAGAATAAACAACTTAAATAGAAGATTTTTACTACATCTAAAACATTAAAAACATTTAAAAAGAGCTTTAGAAAACATAAAAGGATTATTATAGTAAACATAAATACAAACATTACATACCAAGCATTTCAAACTCCATCTCCATGTTTGTAAACATAAATACAAACTGAATGATAATAAAAACAACTCAAGCAAGCCACATAGACTCCACTTTTATATTAAAAAGTAATACCTTCAAGCTCATAAAGTAGCTACTACCCTATTTGGTTTCCTTTGTCAAGCTTGCTTTCACAAACTTGCTGCCTTTTTAAAATTTACGAAATACATATGCTGAGCTCTTAAACCTTCACACTTAGAGTTCTTTTATCAATATTTTCATAGATTGATCAAAACTTAACATTTTAATCAAATAAGAGGGTTGTAGAGCATATTTTACAACTATGAACTAGGTACTTATGCTGATTTTGTAATAAACTTAGTTTTTAAAGGTTTTGGTGGTTTTCCAAACTTGGAGACCAAGGAGCTTATTTCTGTCCTTTTGATATTGAGAGAAATATGACCAACCTTTGATAAGAACCCACTTAGAAGGCTTGAAGTGTGAACATATAAAAAACAATTAGTGGTTTTGTGAAATGGGTATTAAAACCATCGATGACTGAGTTACCTACTTTCAAGGCTTCATTAAAGAAACTCCGATGTAAACATCATTTGAGACCACCTGATCTTAGTAAAGAAGAAGCATACCTTTTGTTTGGATCCATCTTTACTCAATTTAGAGGTTTGTAGCTCCATATTTATTCATTTGAAAGTGTTAACTCGATCAGTCTAGAATTGAAAAATACAGTAATGGTTGATCGGAGACAAGATGTTGTTGAGTTCTTTGAAGATAATGGGATATAAACATTTAATGAGAGTATTTGATATTTGTAGAGAAGGTATTTTTTATTTGAATGATGATGGTTATAACTCTAGAGGTAATCATAAACATCACATTCATTCGCTTGAAAGTGCCTACTTGACGCATTGTATAGGCTAAACCTTAGAAATTAGGGTTTTTAACTAGGGATTTGAAAATTCACTTTAGTCCCTATTCTTCCAATTTCTTTTAATTGCACTATAATTGCCTCTCAAACTCTTAATTTCATACAATTTTACTCTTGTTAAACTCAAATCTTCAGCCCCAAAGCTCGTCATTTTCATCTTGGTTCTTAGTTTCCGATTTATGCACGTAAACCTTTAATTGAACCTTCAAACTTTTAATTTTCTTTAACTTGACCTATGATTTGGTCAATTTTAGCCCCTACAATCACACATTTTTTTCAGTTTGGTCTTTGGTTTTAAATTTCTTCGATCGAGTCTCTAATTTCTCATCAAACTTTAATATATATGCAATTAATCCCGTGATTTAACCAAATTAACTCTTTAAAATTGCAACTCGACCCCCAAACTTTAATTTCTTCAAATTAAAGCCTAAATTGACTTTGAAAATTAAATTTTCTTGTAATTAAGTCCTTAATAAATTTAATTAAGTCTTCCAAAATTCTCACTAAGTCCTTATCTATCCAAATTTGTATTTCTTACTCCAAATAACTTGGGCAATCTTCTAGGCTTTAGTCATGTATATCCTTTTGTATTTTGGATTTCTTTTTTATATATATTTTTTAATTTTTTATTTGGTCAAAAAAGGATAACAACACTCTAAATAAGATAACTTAGTAATCTTAAGTCTAATGATCATTTACACAACCGTTATGTGAGCTTTTCTATAGATATAGATGATGTCTCCATATGAAATTCTCATGCGGATCAGTGTAATGTACATGTTTTATGATTAGCACGTACATATTACTTATAAGTTTTCTTTATACCTCAACTTATGAGAACAACTGCTTCATTTCATAAAGAAAGAACATAATATGTATCAATCTCTATGACTCTAATAAATGTCTAGTTTTCAAGAGCATCGAACATGAATATTTTAGAAATGATGCTTTGATACAATAAAAATTCCATAATTATAAAAATTTTATAATTTCTTTTGCAAAGCATCTTTGTCCCATTGAGTTTATCTTTACTCTAGATTCATAAATAAAATATTAGATTCATTAATATAATATTATATGAATATCATAGATAAATTAAGCCTTTATTAATAATAAATATGTATTTATATAAATATAATAATGCCACGTGTAACCAACTGATTGGTTACATGGCATATTAAACTAACACGTTGCATCTTATTTAGAAATGCATTTAAATAAAATGGTGTTGTTAGAATCTTGTGAGGGTTATTGAAATCAATTCTTTTGCACAAAGTAATAAGTAATAAAGCCTTAAATATAAATGGTTGATCCTTGACAACAATAATTTTGAAGATTGATTATATTTTAAGTGTTTCAACCAGAAATTATTCTATATTGGTTTTCGTGTAACTATAATTTTAATATATGCTTAGTTTGCATGCTAGAAATTAATTTTAATGTCTTATGCGTGATTCAACATATGTATATATATATATATATATATATATATATATGCAAGTTGTATATTGTTTTTTTATTGTAAATTTAATCTTATAATATTGCATGTTTATAAACTAAATATTCATGATCACCGGTCACTGATTTATGAATTGCGACATCGTGAACAAAATTTGCAAGGCGTGTCTTGCTTGTTCACGCAGGCCCATTATTGTCAACAACAATTTTTAGTCTCCCTCCGCCACCATTTTCAAGTGTTGAAAATGAAAGTCTTAGAGAGACGGAAATTTTTTTTTCGTGTTTTAATGGCATCTATTCTAGCACAGTTCGAATTTTTCGACTGGTGAGCAAATTTAACATTAGAACAGGGGTCATAAAAAATAACCCGACATGAAAAATAACTTTTTCGAGTTTTATTGGTAAAGTATTTACATTGTCTTTAAAAGTTTTTTTTTTTTTTTAATGTTTACGCTATAAAAGCATCAGTTATATTGAAAATTAAAAGAAAAGAACACCTGAGATATTTTTTCACTTCACCAAACATATATTAACAAAGACATGTTATCTTCTCGTTACCAAATATATATTTGGAATGCGAAGTCCAAATCAGAGGCACCATTGCTGACCAATCAAAATGGATAAGGAATCCAGTGAAGTAAAAGCTAATCTGCGTGCTGAGATGATAGATAAAGGATTGACTCCACGTCTCCTATGGACCCCGTGAAGAGGCCAGCTTGACTATTGCCACCCATGGTTGAAAAAGGTTGTCTGAAGGACATGACATCAGCTGCTCAGCGTTGTCTACAAAATTGAATCATGCAAATATTATCATCAAATCAATCATATTTCTTAGCTCGCCATTTTAGACCCGAAACTAACGCATCTGTAATAAGGGACACATGATTGGATCCTATGATTTGACACAAAACAAAAACACAAAGCACATCAAGATCTTTATCCCTCAGTCAGATATATAATTCTGAAACCTGATCCGATCTTACTAGTAAATTCAGGATGCAATCAATTTAAAGTTAAAACTAGATTGGATTGAAAAATAAAAAAAAAAAAAATTTAATGTGATCTGACTGACCTGGCAAAACTCAGCCGCAAACTCGTTGATTTTTTTTTGTTTTGTTTTTTTACTAAAACAACATAGTTTTAATTTTTTAAAAAAATATTTGATTCAATCAAAACCTGAAACCCGGGCCTTGAACCAAGCCAAACCGGATCTTAAAACTATGGTTCCATGTGAGGCCTTCTTGCTCGGATAGAATTTTACTCTCACTTTGGGTCTAGGCGACAAAAAAAAAAAAAAACAGTGGCATAAACTCTAAGGCGTGCATAGTTATCAACATGGCCTAGTTGTTACAACTAGCACATTATATATCAATCATAGTTTTGAAACCAGACCCGGTCAAATAATCGGGTTACGGGTCAGATGGGTTGATCTGGGTGAATCCGGGTCAACCCGAAAAAAAATTATAACCCACTGGCCCCTTCAGTTCATCATGAATATCTTCACCAGCACATGAATTATACTCATAGTTAAACCCCTTACGAGGAACTAAGAAATTTCCAAAATCAGCATACTTACAATCCATGTTCAGTTTACTTTTACCTTGGCGATTACCACCAGCTTTTTCATTAACTTTGATTGAGTAGAAGAGGAAGATGATTGATTTATTTAAAAATTAAAAAAATAATTAATTGAACACTGTTCTATTCACAAAATTCTTAGCTGTCACTAAAAGGGATTACAAATACCCTTTGCGGAAAAACTGACAAAAACAAGAATACAAAAGCAAAGATAACAAAAATTCCAAAATCACTAATCTTTCTTTCTTTTTTATTGTTCTTTTTTACAGTTATAGCTCAAATCTTATAACAGCTAATCCATTGTACTTTCCTCAAAAACCACAAAAGACAAACACGATTAGTACTTTTAAGCTAGGATTACCTAGATTGGGAGGGTTCTGTTTGGATCGGCGTTTATTCTTCTTCTTTTCCTTATCAACAGTATCCTCACCCCCCTCAACCACAATCACTGCCGATTTAATCGCTCACTCAAACTTCCCATAATTCCTCACTTTATAATTAAAAGACTAAACAATTAATCAAAAAACAATGAGGTGACAGATAAGGAAAACCTAAAACCAAGGCACCTTTCGATTGTTAAAAAATATCACGGAAGAACCGATGATAATAGGACATAAAATTAAAAAGAAAATCAAGAAATAAAGAAAAGGAAAAGAGATGATAAGGTCTTACAAAGAGACCGAGTGAGACAAGGGGGACATGATTATTGGTCGGCTGAGACAATCTCTTATAACGACGTCGTTTAATGGCTGCTAATATTAAAAAAAAATAGACCGAGTCTCACACGGGTTTGACCTGGTCGACCAGGTTCCGGGTTGACCGGGTTTCACCAGGCCAACTCCCAAGCGGGTTTTTACCTCCACCAAGACCGGTCCTAGGCCCTGGTCAGCCAGGTCGCGGGTCAACCCGCTGGGCTAGTCCAGGTTTCAAAACTCTGATATCAACCCTCATTTAAACCTGGGATGTCCTTGGTGGGGTAAGGTCGGATCCAACACCATCACACTTACATAAGAACACCCGAATATTTTATCTACCTATCATTTATTTAGTTGATACGTAGCTAATGTTCTTGAACGAGATTCAAATCTATCTTCCTTTAAAATTTTAAAATAATTTTAGTTTAAAATTAATATTTTTTTTATGTTTTTAAATTATTGTTGATCATTTCAAGAAAATATTATTGTCACCCTTTCAATTTAATTTCATTGATTTCATTAAGAGATAAACTACCATTTTCTTCATTTTACACATGAGATTATCACTGTTATAAATACCTTACCATCTCACCAACTTTTTTATTCAATAATTCATTTCAATTAATCGTGACTCTTGCTTTGAGTCAACCAAGTACATTGTTTCATTTTAGTAATTATATGTCATGCTTGAGCGCATTTCATATTCATTTATCCATTTTTTATTCTAGACTTGCACCTTAATACAACCATGTTAATTTACCCTATTAAATACCCTTAACTAGAACTTTAATTTAATTATAGGATTTATTAAACTAAAATAATGCTCAATCTTATGTTTTAGTTCAATCTAAAAATTCATTAATCCAGAAACAAAATCCATATTTAGAGCTCTTATAAATCAATTCTGATCATTAATCCAAATCAATAATCATATTTTATACTTAAAATCAACATCACATTTATTGTTCTATCTTTATAGCATGACTCAAACTTATTTCAATTATACTTTTGGTATTTTATTTTATTAATGGCTGGTGTCCATTTATCGATGTAAATGATAGTAACTAACACTCTCATTTAACCATTCCATCAATCTCAACATAAAAATTTATAACTCCATTTTGGTTAACCATACTCGATGGTCCATTTCAACATTGACAGTTTGTAATTTACATTAACCAGTCATTAATTGATTTATCATGGTAATCATAGACGGTACTACAATTAAACTCTGCACTTTCTGGTTCATTTTGATGATTCATATTTTATATTCTATCTTATATATATCCACCAATTTCTTTTTAAAATATTCAAAACTCATACTTCAAAACAGAATAATCCCCGTTGTTGTGGTCAACTTAAAATTTTGCATAATAGGTTTGCTATTGAAGCTGATTTAAAATCCCACATACAAGTTCCCTACCTTGCAGGAATAGTTTTATACAATATTATTTTCTTGCCTTGTAGGCATCATTCCTGTAATGTTATTTTCTTGCCTTGGAGGCATAATTTACATATTATTTTTCTTGCACCGTAGGCATCATTCATGTAATGTTAGTTTCTTGCCTCTTGGGTATCATTTACATATTAATTCTTACCACGTAGGCATCTTTTACATAATACTATCCTCTTGCCCCATAGACATCATTTTCAAATTAATTCCTTTTTTTGTAGGCATCATTTACATCTTATTATTTAAGCATCCATCCAAATAGCCAACTTGTATATAAAATAGACAAGTCTCCATTCAAACGACAAACTTATATATATAATTAACTATTTTTCATTTAAAAAGTCGACTAAGATATAAAATAGATAAGTCTTCATCCAAACAACTAACTTAACATATAATTAATCAATAAGTCTTAATCCAAACAACTAACTTAACATATAGTTAATCAGTCTTTGTCATTGCAACTGACTTATTCTTAACATTATCAAGTTTTGTCGTTGCACCCATTATAAGAACTAAACTAATTAATCTTTGTCGTTGCAGTTACCTTAACATTTACACTATCAAATTTCACCGTTGCGGCTATATTGAGAATTAAACTAATTAGTCTTTGCCATTGCAGTTCTATAGGTGTATTATTATTTAATGTCATTACACTACCCAAAAACATCATCCTTCTGCCTCGAATGCATAGTTCCACATGACATTTATTTTCCTTCTCAGAGGCATATTTCTTATGATGCTATCTTCCATAATACCATAGTTTTGATCATGAATATTTGTTCTTGATATATAGAAATAAGCATATAATTTGTATTTCAACATTTATATGAACAACTAAATTAATTAAAGGGCAAAAAGGAAACCTTTAGCTAAAGCTCTTATTGGAAGTGCTCCTGAGAAAATGAGTATTACTTCAGACGTCTCTTTTAAAATCTATAACAATAAAATTTTAATATCCTATTTGGCCACCACACATATTCACTTATTTAACAACCAAGTTAGTCGGACTTATAAATACACACATTACCATAAACAATTGTATATTTTTATGTGTTTTAACATACACTGCTCAAGCCTTCACACTACGATTTTTATGTGTTTAGCAAAAAAAAAATTATGCATATTTTTTTTGTTTGGCTGCACTCAAGAAATATATTAGAATTTCAAATTTAACTTCAATCTCCTTTAATCTCCATCAAATTCATTAATTATCAACACAATCTATCCCATTGTTTAGTTTAATTAAACCTTCCCACATCAAAATTATCAAATTTCATTTGTGAAACCCCCTTTTCAAAATGTAAAACATACAACCATCCATTATTCTATCCAAATTATAATTAATGAGGCCTACATAATAATTAATTTACACATGATTTCACAATTAGAACAAATTCTCATTTTCCTAACAAATGCATTTCCACGATCAATCACATTAGCCTTTAAAATTGTAAAATTCTAATATCTTTCTAAATATTACAAAATCATTAAAATACTAACATTTACACAATTCTACCAATCTCCACATTTCCTTCTTTTCTTTCACACATCAATATCAACTAATTTATTCAATTTAAAATACCGTCATAATTAACTCACTTCTATAATCACACCACTCAATTTAAATATAAAAATAATATCTAAAACACCAAAATTTACTCAATTCCTTAACATTCAACACTCCCATCTTTTCAACCTTAACAAACATTTTCTAATGTTTAGGCATTCTTCTTCACATGATTTGCAAATATAACTAACACATTTCCATTATCATATTAATCAAATTTAAATATAACATCATCATTAAAATACTCACATTACACAATCTTACAAATTTCCACATTTTTCTCTTTCCAATATATAACAACATTAACTAACTTTTTATAATTCCAAATTTCAAAAGTCATACGTAATCTCAAGCATTTCAAAACATTATTTAAAACACCAAAATCATTCTAATTTAATCAAATTTATAAATCCTTAAAATATCCAAATATGGTCAGCTGCTAGAGTCTTGATTTCTCAAAATTAGTTTTCAATTTCTTCTATTATATCCTTAATTATATCATACAAACTCCAAGTAACTAGCAATCACTCAATTTACCATATCAATAAAAATTTACATAAACCCTAAATTCATAAATTTTGGGATTTTCCAACTCGTCATACAATTAACCCAATTCAAAGCATTTCTATACATTATCATAACCCAATAGCAATAATAAATAACCCAATTAAACATTTAATCATAAAAACAATATGATCCTTAATTTCAAGAATCATGAACATTTCAATCCAAATATAAAAATCCACTAACACCTTTTCTCTCTAATTTCTCATAATTTGGTCTGATATCATGGATAAAAATAACTTAATCGCATTTCATAACTCATAACCCAAGTAAATTTGAAGAAGAAAGAAGGATAAAATCATAAATTCTGAGTTCTTACCCCTTTGCATGGCCAACTAATTTTATTAAGGGAGGGAGGGGGATTTTGTCAAGAATTACAACAATGCCACTCGTTTAAATCCTATATGCATTGTCATATCCATGTCCGTCAATATTTTTGCATATAGAAAATTTTTTATTATTTTATCTGATTTTGGCATAGCTATCTTGGGATTTTTCAACAATTATCATAATAAAATCTTCTCTAAATTTTATTATTTTTTAGTTGAAAATTGCATTGTTATGTAGGAGGTTCACTTTGACTTTCAATATTTCCATGCATAAGATAATTCTTTAATACACCTGAGTTTTTCGCTAAATAACCAAGGATTTGCACCACTCGTCACATAAAAATATTCTTTTAATTGTATTATTTCTTGATTGGGGATTTACATGATTCATCACAAGGTTGACATTTCACGTACCAATTTATTATTTTACTTCATTCAAGACTTTAAAGCTAATTTTCTAGCGATTTTTTCCCCTAATAATAATTTTTTCCTTTTTAATTTATTATTTTTTGGTTGAGGATTATTATATTTAACACTGGTTTTATAATTTTAGGTTGAGGGTTTGCATAAGCCCTCTTTTTTATGCAATTTGTTATATTTTTCTAGGTATAAAAACACCTATGAAACATGTAATTTGAAGCTCATTCATGTCAGACGTATACAAAACATTCCTTATTCTCTTAACATCTGTAATTATTATCATCTTTTTTTTGTAATTTAAGCAACTCACATCACATTCATGATACAATTTTAGTAGCTTAAGCATCAAAGGTCCCTAAATCTCCATATAAGACTTCCGGTGTTCATAAGCTTCCAGTGTAATTCTTTAACTTTTTAGCTTAGTTATCATTGAAAAAAATAATTTTCATTGGGTTTGCTAAAAGGCTTGTCTATGGTGCTATTTATGAGATACTAAACAGAAACCAATTCATCTCCCTTTTCTTTCTATAAACTTTTTAGTTTTTTTCAATAATAGATAACCCAAAAACTCTAAGATATGAGAAGGTTATAGACCTCATCACCATAAATAAACCAATAACCTTTCTAGATCTCCAAGATCAAGCTTGATAAGTGAGAATACTCATGAAGACTCATTTAATTATATAAAAACTAATCAAGGTTTTTCCTCTTCTTTAATAGGTGGCTTCACCTATAGGACCATCATCTGCTCCTTTTAGTGTATAAAAGCAATTTTAGTTTCTAGAAAAGTTGGTCAGAATTACATGTAAGGGAGTAGAAGGCAGCATCATTATTCTTAAAACCCACTCTCATTATCATACAGATTGTTTGTATGGTGGACACGTATAAAAGAAAAAAAAAAGCAACATGCAGTCATAATCATAATCATAAAAGCAGTCATCATCATTGTTATTGTTCCTCATCAAGGTCATACTCCGGTAACCTTGATTTGATAAGGCCTTGAAAAAAGTTAGATTCATGGTTATACATACCCTTGATATGAAGGTGTATAACCTCCTTTTAGGTGAAGGGTATTCCACTATAAAAAAATAAGTGTTGAACTATAGTTTACCTAGGTATTTTATCTCTATAAATACGAACCTGAACAACTTTGACGGGTTCATTGACCCTATGAAGCATATGTAAAATGGATGTAGTATTTTAGATATGGTTATGCAAGACACTAACACTACATATAAAATCCTTCTAACTATATTTTATGGATCATCCCAAACATGGTATTGTAATTTAAAGTTTAGGTTTATTCTAAACTTTAAGGATCTCTATGCAAAGCTCAAAACCCACTTTAACATAAATATCCCAACAATAAAAAGCTCCACCATACTTTTCACTATTACACAACAAGAGGATGAGGTCACCATAATATACTTGAAGAGATTTAAGAAGAAAATGCTTAAGTTGGAAGGTTTGCTTAAGTTTATGGTTATTAAGGCCTTAATAAAAAAAAAAAAAATAGGGTCCAGGATCTAGCAATATAGAGAGAGCAATCTGCTCTCTCGAAAAAAATGTTCTTAAAGGTCAAGTAGGTCATAAAAATATATATTCTAGTAAAAAAAGCCTATGTAGTTGATGCATACCTCTTGATCACATGGTCAAGCAGCCCTCAACAAAGAAGATAACAACTCAAAAAGTCAAAATTAGGTTTATAGAACCTTGACCTAAAGGTAAATTTGTACCTAAGAACCAAAGGTATTGGAAAAAGACTTGAACTTAGAGATAACCTTATATCTAAGAACTCTAAGTATGCAAATGACACCACAAAGCTAATTAATCTTTGATAAGTTAGTGTACGATCTTTGTCCCAAACAAAAAAGAAACTATTGTTTATTCTCTAACTTGATGACCAAATTTACAGCTAAAAAAAATAATATAGTGTCCTCTAATAAATTCTAATAGACTCCTTTCAAGTTGCAAGCAAAGAAATCTAAATTAATAATCAACTAACATAAGTCTAATAATGAAATAAACCCCTAAACAATATATAATGAGTCAGAACAAAACCAAATTAAAACTAATTATTCAACTTTAAATAAATCAATAAATAAAATAGGATAATAAAAATAAAGTCTCTATGCTAAAATTCCTCAATATAGCCCGAATCTCTAATTTTTGCATATTTTCAGTTCTGACTTCAAACACGTCGTTTTCTCTCATCTGGATGAAATATTAGGCCTAACATATATGGTTGAAAATATTGAGATGTATAGTTTTCATCCCAACTTGAATCACAACAAACATCCACTTGTATCTCCAAATATGTCTTAAACAATACATAAAGGTTTAGTCTGGCAGATTTGACAAGATTTGTCTAGTAACTTTGACCCTCTAAACTAGTATTTTTTTTAACTTCATTTTATCTCAAAATTTACCAAACTATAGTTTCATGTGTCTAGCGTCTCCTTGTAAAATTTTAGCTTTTTTTGATGTATGATTTGAAAGATATGTCTAATATTATAAAACTGATCAACATACATTTTAAGACCAAATTTGGAACTGACTTTATTTGTATCATCCTCCTCTTCTTTAGAAAGATTAACCTCGAATGTGTATCATGGAAACATCTTTTAAGGTCAATAAATTAGTATCGAGCCAAATAATAGCATCATTATTAAAACTAAAAAGAACCTTGTTAGCAAAGAAGGTCCCCTTAATATATAAGCTCTCATTTTCAATCATATTTTCCTTCTTCAATTTTAGTTGCTCCTCATATATTTGCTTAGATGTTAAAAATACAAGAGTTATAGGTTTTCTATTCATCTCAAAGAAATACTTATTTGTCACTCTATCATGCATAACTTTCTTATTATACGACCATGGTCTACTAAGCCACAAATGACTAGCTTGCATTTGCACAACAATCATAAAACACCTTATCACAATATTTACCAATAGAAAAAGCAACCAACTACTTATTCACTTTCACTTCACCACCATCATTTGATCATTGTAATTTATAAGGTATGGGATGTTTGGTAACAACTTCTTACCAATTAAGTACAAGTTACATTAATGCAACTACCACCATCTATAATTAAGCTACATACCATATTATAAACATGACATCTCCTATGGAATATTCTCTCACTCTGACCTTCTAAATCATCCACTTTGACATGCATATTCAATGTTCTCCTCACCATAAATGCCTCTCTCTAAACCGGATATTAAACATAAACATAATTAACATCCTCCAATTATGGCATCTTCTTTTCTTCATCCTCGTCATTGATCTCAACCTTATTATAAGCTTTCATAACCATAACTATTTTGTTTAGACATCATGAAGCAACATGACCAAAACCCAGATAATAAAATCATTTAATGCCATAATTACGAGAAATAGGAGTAACATTGTTATCTTTAACATTAGCTTGAATCATAACAAGTTTCATCTCATTGAAGTACTCATTAACATTCTTTGTACCTTAACTTAAACTCTACAACCTTTGATATAATTTTCTATAATAGTGGCTAGGTACAAATCTTTCTCGTAAGTAATTTCATCTCATCTCAAGTATCAATTTACCTCTCATGATTCCTCCTGCAATTTGTCACTAACTAACCGTAATTCCTCATTATTCACTTGTGATATCATACATTATTTTATTTAAAATAATAATAATAATAATAATAATAATTGTCTAATTATTTTCACCTTGATTTATAAAAACCCTCCCTTTAAAATAATTATTTTACCCAATCAGGATGTTTACGCGATTTATAACTAATTATCATTTGGCATACTGATTTTATTACTTTATTTCATCCAAAATTTAAGTTCAATTACTAAGTGTTTTTATCTCAATTTATAACAATTTTCCTTCTTAATTGTTATTTTTTTCAATTGAGAATTTTCCTATTAACATTGGTTTTCTTATTTTTAGACCGGGATTTACAAGTATGGTATCAGAATCTTAATGAATAAAAAACAATGAGTTTGAAACTCATCACTTTTATTCTTTATTCTAATTAAAATTATTGAATAATATAAAATAGTACGAGCATATGCTAGTTTCAAGTCCAAAAAACTTTTAATTAAAATGATGTTTTGAGAGATAATATAAATTATATGTTGAAGCATCACTTAATAATTTAAATTTTTAGATTGAGTTGATTTTTTAACACCAAATGCTCCATAATTGAACAAGATTTAACTATAACTTGGGCTAAGTATTTGGAAAGTAGCATGACCTTCTTGGTGGCCAAAGTAGCTTTACATCCAACATGCCTAGTAGCTACAAATAAACCATTACATAATTTTGGACTTGGGATGTCCCTGGAAGGGCATACCGGAATCCAACACCATAACATTCTTTAAACTTCAAGGTATTTTTTTTTTTAATTCATCCATACTAGAGAAAAACA
This sequence comes from Populus tomentosa, assembly GCA_018804465.1. Taxonomy (NCBI): domain Eukaryota; kingdom Viridiplantae; phylum Streptophyta; class Magnoliopsida; order Malpighiales; family Salicaceae; genus Populus; species Populus tomentosa. The sequence goes on from JAAWWB010001622.1 coordinate 29,073, forward strand.
AAAACATTCCTTATTCTATCAACATTTATATTTATTATATTCTTCAATACATGCAACTCAATCTTTAAAAGCTATATTTTATATTCAATTTAATTAACTGAATCATTGAAGATTTCATGAATCTTCGTATAAAACTTGTTTTACAGATGAATCCAGTGCTGCTCTTATTATTCAATGTTTCAACTTAGTTACCTGTAATGACAGGGGCAAAACTTCAAATGAAATTTGATTCAAGCCTGGTCACAATTCTAATTGGACAAATCCATGTCCAAAGAAATACCAAGAGAGGGACCATATCTCTAAGAGAGGGTTATCCTTCAAAGAGTCGTTAGAAAAGTAGATGGGTATCCATGGCCACCAGCTCAGCGCATGCTCAACGACGAGGCATTCTTAATGGCCACCGCCGCGGCCTCCTTCCAATACAAGATGAGCGTTAGATCGAATGCTAATGTACGGTTTAGGCCCAGTCTGTTTTGAATTATTGAATTAAAAATAGATTGGAGAGGGTGAGACGAGAGAAATGCCAACATTCAACAAGTAACCTGTTACGGTAGCATCTGAATTTTAGTGATAGATGAAAGGCAGTATCTTTGCTCAAGCAAATAGATTCCTATGGACTTTTAATAACTTTCAGTCTTCGTTCGAGTAATTCAGAAAGAAGGTGAAATTGTTTAAAGTATGTAAATGCGGTCGAATTGAGGAGCTTTAACAACACATCAATGGCAAAAAAAACCGAAAATGCAACTCCATTCAACCCCCCCAAGAGAACATGGCAATCAAGGGCGAGATTAAATGTTCTTGAAAGAAAAGCATCCATTCTTACTGGGAGCAAGGAATCTAAATGACAAAACCAGATATCATTGACAATTCAAGAACACAAATTGATATGACAAGCTAGAATAAAACAAGAAAAAAAAAAAAAAAAAACTTGGTGCGTCCACAATTCATAACCAAAACAAGAATGCCTACAAATCAAGCAAATTAGCAACAAGCACCTTCTCCTGTTAAAAACATATAGAGAAGTTCAACACTAGTTTGCAGTAAAGCACCTTCACTGTTCATCACCAGTTTTAGGTGTTGCTTCTTTGACCTCATCAGCAGCATCATCCTGAATCGGAACAGAATATTCCAATTGTGAATTGGAGTATGGAAACAAATGGAACAAAAAGAATTAAGAACAGAGCCCATTACCTGCATGTCAGATGTCCAAAGAGTAAGATTATCACGAAGAAGTTGCATGATCAAAGTGCTGTCCTTGTATGACTCCTCGCCCAATGTATCCAGCTCAGCAATTGCCTCATCAAAAGCCTGATAAGTTTTAGGAGAGAAAACTATCAACCTAAGCAAAATATAAATTCGAATATATAGCAAAAAATGGTTTAAGAAATTAGCAGAGCAAAGTCAGTTTTATATAGGTTGAGGTACTTCTTTCAGTTATGGAAAACAGGATAAAATCTCAAGCAACAATAGGCTTAAATCTAACAACCCCAGTTTGAAGCTTGATCACATGCTAATCTGGTCAGGAATGTTGAATTCCATAAGCAAAACCAGCGGTCTTAAAACCCAACATCAAAGTTTCTGTCAAAGATCTCATCAACCACACAGGAAGGTGATGCAACAACATTCACAACTCAATTTTCTAACTTGTTTACATTACGTTGTCTGCCATTGCAACCACCTAGAAGACAGAACAAACGCAAAGATAAAAACTAAAAGGCAAACCTGTTTGGCAAGATTGCAAGCACGATCTGGAGAGTTGAGAATCTCATAGTAAAACACTGAGAAGTTAAGAGCCAATCCGAGACGGATTGGGTGAGTGGGAGCCAGTTCTGCATTTGCGATATCCTGCAATCACAAATCCAAATATTCAAAACAGCAAGCTAATCAGAGGAATGCAAAGTAGAATTACAATTGTACAAAATTCACCATGCTGCCATTAACAGATGGTAAATCTATGGACAAAAGATAAAAAGATTATATCAACGTTAAACAAAAAAAGACCAATCAATGCTGTCTAGCTAACAAATCGACAGCGTAAGAAGTACTCACAGTAAATGTTACACTAAAGAGCAAATTGAATTAAGAAAAAAAAAAGTAATCTATAAATAGATAATAAAAACAAATGGGCATCGAAACTTAACAAATCTAAAATGAAAAGTCGTAAGCGTAAGATCTGAGGAAAAAAAAAAACCTGAGCCGATTTGTAAGCAGTGAGAGTACTCTCAGCAGCCTCTTTCCTTTCAGCACCAGTTTTAAACTCAGCCAAATACCTGTGATAATCCCCCTTCATCTTCAAATAAAACACCTTCGAATCACCAGAAGAAGCCGTTGGAATCAACCTGGTGTCGAGCAACTTCAAGATCCCGTCACAGATCGAAGACAGTTCGGTCTCAATCTTAGCCCTATAGTCACGGATCACAGACACATGGTCTTCGTTACCACGACTCTCCTCTTTCTGCTCGATCGAGGAAATAATCCTCCAAGAAGCACGTCTAGCTCCGATCACGTTTTTGTAAGCCACAGAGAGGAGGTTTCTCTCTTCTACGGTGAGTTCCTCGTTGTCGATGGAGGCGGAGACTTTCTCCATGTACTCCACCATTTCTTCATACCGTTCGGCTTGCTCGGCGAGTTTCGCCATGTAGACATGTTCCTCGCGAGCTGATGGTGTGGCTGCCATTGTTTTGGTTTTTTTAGAAAGTGAGAAGATTGGGAGAGAGAGATGTGGTTTTCTGGAAAGAGGAGAAGGGGGAGGAGGTAGCTTATGTTATGTTATTTGAGAGGGAAAAGGGGGGCTATTTTTGGGTAGTGCGTGCTGTGGCGTTGATTGCGTTGGTGAAGATGGATGGGGGGTTTGGGGGATGGGATGTGGACCGTTGGATCATTAAAGAAGAGGGCTGTTTGGCTGGCCTGGGACACGAGGGATTTTAATAAATACAAGTGGCTTTTAAAGTGTTTTTTTTCCTTTCTTTCCCATTTTTTTTTTACAAGGAAACAAACAAAGGATAGGGGACGTTTGAATTTTTAAAAGGAGGAGGAATATGAGGCTCTGATGCTTGTTTGACTATCGAGATGGAGGAATATTGAAGACTTGAGGTGTTGGAATCTTAGTTGGGCTTGGACTAATATTTTAAGCCAATAATTTCAGAAAGCTATAAAATTGGGCGCCGGCAACATTTAAAGCCCAACAAATCTCACGGTTATTGTTTATTGCTCAACCACTTGATTAAAAAAAAAAAAAACTATTGACCTATTAAGATTTTTTTATGTTATTTTACTATTTCTTGATATATATTTTTAATTATTTTATAATAGATCTTAGTCATAGTTTAGACGGTTTTTAAGTGAAGGATTGTAGATTTTGAATATATATTTTTTAATTATTTTATAATAAATTTTAATCGTAATTTAATCGATTTATAAATTAAGGATTATAAATTGCCAGAAAACACATATATTTTTTAAATTTTGACAAATGATCTATTATTTTTCATTTTTTCTAAAATAAATAAGGGGCAAACCTCTTAATATATATATATATATATATATATATATATATATATATATATATATATATATCATCATGCCTGTCATATACCCTTTTAATAAAGAAAAAATAAAACATGGTTAAATAAGTGGGTCTAGTCTACTATGAACATGTGGCCCATGTGTTGGGTCTAGCTCTTTGCTAGTGTTTTTTTTATTATTATTATTCCTCAAAGTTATTTTTACATTTCAAAAAATTTTAACGTATTCATTTATTTTTTTGTTTTGACATGAATATTCAATAGTATTATAGGTTTTATTTGGATTTTAATAACTTTTTTAAATTCTTATGTATTTGATTTAAAAATAATAATATTAATAATAAATTATTTATGAAAGGTCGATTGAAATCGTTTGTTTATTATTTAAAAATATCTAAATAGATTTGAAATGTGAATTCATCACACTTATGATTGTTTTAACTTTCAATCACTCAATATATAAACATACTATTTTCATATATATTTTGTTAACTTGCTTTAACAATCATTTTTGTTGACTATATACAAGATATTCATTGATAGGAAAATTTATCTTTAAGAAAAAAAAATTCAAAATGACTTTTTTTACGAGTTTAATGACAATATCAAAGCATTTTTTATGACCTGAAAAATTTTTTACTTTTAAAAAATTTTGGGTCCCCCCGCACCATAATGTTAGCATATAAACTAGTCTTGAGATAGAAGGAATGAACACAATAGAGATAAAAATATATTTGATTTAAGAGACAAAGATGGGGAAATAAAAATAAATTTGTTTTTTGAATAATTTTAGAATAAATTTTTATACTCAAAAAACAAGAGGTGTAGAGGAGACATGTCCCCAAAGATAATGTTTTTTATTTTTTATTTCAAAAATATATTTGTAAAAACTCTCAATTCTCAAATTGTTCAACAAAGACATGTAAAAATAAAAATGATTATTATCATAATTTTAAAACCTAATTCGAAGGTTGATCTAAGGCAAAACTCAGGTTACTGGTCAAGGCCCAAGTTAGGAGTTGGGTCGACCCAAGTTAGCATAATAATAAAAATTATTATTATAATAGTTTTAAACTTATTTGGGAGTCGACTTGGGGTAAGGCCTGGGTTACTAGTGGGGTTGACCATTGATCCAAGTCAACGTAAGAACAAAAATGATTATTATCATAGTTTTAAAACTCAACTCAATGATTAATAGGGGTAATGTTTTGGGTCACGGATTGACCCGAGTCCACAAATGGATAAAAGTGATAAAAGTCAACCCGATTTAGGAGTCGATTCAATGCAAAGTTCAAGTCACTAGTCAGGAAGGTCAACTCGATTGACCTAAAAAAATTAAAAATAATCAAAGCAACCTTATTTTGACCATTTATTTTTCAAAAATATCAACGAGTTTTTTATCCGTGTTTTTATCCCAGGTTGACCTGGATATTTTACGATATCAAGCCGAGTCAATCATTCCTTTATTTTTCCTTAAAATTAGACTAGTCCAGGTCCCAGGTCAACCAATCAAGTCTGTCCTGATTTTATAATTATGATTATTATAATATTATTAATTTCAATACTCAATGTAAACTAAAGTAAAAAAAAAAAAGATAATATTTAATTTTTTTAAAAAAAATATAAGTTTGGCAATAATATATATTAAGGGTAAAATAAACGTTTTCATATTTTATTTTGTTTTTATTGATCATAATCAAACAGAATACAAAGATAATTATTTAATCTTGTATCTCACAACTAAACATAATTATGTCTCCATTTATTTATTTATTTGTCTTGTCTTCATTATCTTTATTGTTTCTATTTCTATTTATTTTTTTTGTTATGAAATAGTTAACTAAACACTATCTAAAAGGAAGAAATGTTTTGGTTTAAAAATGTGGAAACTCTCTCTTAATCTTTGGAAATATTAAACTTGGTGGTTTTTAATGTGTATCATCAAGGAAGCAAAAGATATAAAAACGAACACATATGCTAAGCCTCGCAAATTACCGAGTCTCATTTATCATTATAGCATCTTTCACCGAATTAGGATTTGATCAAATTGGTGAATATTCACCTTCTATTATTTGTGTTTACGAGTGTTTAACATTGCAACTAAAATGTTACGTGGTAATTTGTTTTTTGTGTTTTTTAATAATTTTGATATGCTTATATTAAAAATAAATTTTAAAAAATTAAAAATATTATTTTAATGTATTTCTGAACAAAAACACTTTAAAAAATAATCGCTACCGCAATATTAAACACACATAATCAAAATTGTGCCTCCACCAAATAAATGCTACCTTTTCCAAATGTTGTTTCTAAATTTTAATTTGTTAGCTTATTTTCGGAATCATTTTGAATCCTAGCATGGTAAGCTTTCCGATTATAGTTTCGAAAATTATATTTTATGTACTCAGTCAAAGGTAGCTTCTAATAATAATAGAAAAAAAATGCCCAGAGATATTAATAGCTCAGAGTTCCTATAAACACAATTCTTATATTTTCTCTTTTCAACCAAAATCCCTCCCCCCCTCTCTCAAATATTTTCAAATCCCCTAACTAACTCTAGCACCCACATCCCCACCCCATCCCCACCCCAGCCAGCACAACACGGCACCTACACCAACATGACAAATTGATTAATTAAAGAGCCAAGCTTTTCAAACAGTACGTACCTGACCCTTTTTTCTTCATGATCCAAGTAGCTCTACATGCCTTGTTGATGCTCATTCAGTTTTACATGGTATCAGAGCTGGTAACCTAGTTCTTTATCTCTGCCTCTATTTCTTGCCTCAATTTTCTGCCGATTGTCCAATGCCATAAAGCGCGAGCAATTTTCTAAAGAAGGCAAGAACAATGCCTTCAATCCTTTTTCTCTCTACTATTCTGATCATCCAGAATCGGTGCTTGTTTCAAAGCCTCTCAACAACGATACTTACTTTATTTGGTGCAGATCTATGACCATCTCCTTAAACATTAAAAATAAGTTGGGATTTATAGATGGTACAATATAGATGTCATCTACCAAGAGCTAACCAGACGATTATGCTTTGTGGAAAAAATGCAATGACATGATTCTATCATGTATTCTCAATTCAATTACATCAGAACTTGCAAATAGTGTTATATATTCAACTACAACCCTGGAAGTTTGGAAGGACCTTCGAGATCATTTTTCTCATAGCAATGCCCCTCGTAACTTTTAGATTAAGAGGGACACTGCTTGTACTTCCTAAACTCAGATGACAGTTACGGCCTACTATACAAAGCTGAAAGGATTGTGAGATGAATTGGGTTCCTATAGTATAATTGTTTGCTCTTGTGGGGCAAATTATAAGGGACGATAATTGATGGAATTTCTCATGGGACTAAATGACTTTTACAAGGCAATTCAAGGATAGATCTTATTGCTAAATCCTTTACCTAATGTTCGCTAGGCATATCCCTCCATCGTTCAAGAAGAGAAACAACACAGCTTAGGTGATACACATGAGACAATAGAAACTGCAGCCATGGCAGTTCAACAAGATGAACTCACAGCTCTGGCATTCGATCAGGACAAGGTGCTTCCTCTCGCTCCAACTCTTTTAACCATAAGCCACTACACTACTTGTACTATGATAATGATCATCATGTACGAGATACATGTAGGAAACTGCATGGTTATCTACCAAGCCATCCAAAACATAGAGCTAGTCGTTTCAACACCCAGGCAATCGTCCTCATTACAACAAGTCTGCCCAGCCTTCAGCCAATTACGTCAAGAAAGGTCCCACAATGCAAGAGATGCAGTCAGTGATGAATGGATTCTGATTTACAGTTTCAACAGATATTGTCTATTATGAACAATAAAGGGATATATCAAACCTCCAATCCTTAAGCTAATATTGTTGTTACTTCTCTAGGTTTGTTACAAGCACTGTTAAGACTACATCGATTGATTATCGATAGTGGTGCAACTGACCATATCACTTTTTCTCCAAATTTGCTTGTCAATAGTTGTCAGAACTCTATTTTACCACCAATTATTATGCCAAATGAAGAATAAGCTCCAATTATATCTACTGAGACTTTACATTTGAACTCTGTTATTTCTCTAAAAAATGTGCTTGGTGTGCCATCTTTTAAGGTGGATTTGATGTCTATAAGTCGAGTTATAAAGATCTCAATTGTTCAATAACCTTTTTTCTCCATTGGTGTATTTTACAGGACTTGGCGATGAAGACAACGATTGGTTTGGGTAAACAACGAGGTGGACTTTATTATTTGGTTGTATTAATATCAACAACACCAACACAAAAATTCCAACCCTCTATTTCCGTTGCTACCCGATCATCTTGTTCTCAAGCCATCTCCTTGTGATATTTGTGCACTTTCAAAACAATATCGACTTCCTTTCTCCGCTAGTTTAATTTTCTCTATTCAACTGTTTGAATTAATTCATTATGATACTTGGGGCTCTTATAAAATTTCTTCTCTTTCTGGTGCTAAATACTTTATGACAGTTGTGGATGATTATTCTAGATTTTCATGGGTTTTCTTTATGCATCACAAACATGAAACACAAAATTTACTTACAAATTTTTTTTCCTTTTTCAAAACCCAATTTAATGCATCAATCACAAATATTCACATTGATAATGGAGGGGAATTGTTTTCTATGCAGAATGTTTTTCGACAAAATGACACCACTTATCAACACTCTTGCATTTATACACCCCAACAAAATGGGGTTGTAGAGCGTAAACATCGCCATATCCTTGAGTCCACTCGTGCCCTTCATTTTCAAGCTCATCTTCCTTTGCATTTTCAGATAGAATGTGTTTTTACCGCTGTCTATTTAATTAATCTTTTACCCACACCACTTCTTTCTCATCAAACCTCGTTTGAAAGACTTTACGACAAGGTCCCTATTTACTCTCATCTTAAGGTTTTCGGTTGTCTTGCATATGCTACTGAATTGCATGCCACACATAAATTTGCTCTTAGAGCGAAACACTGTGTTTTTCTCAATTATCCAGTCGGCCAAAAAGCTTACAAACTCTATAACCTTACCACCCATAAATTTTTCACCAGCCATGATATTGTTTTCCATGAACACATTTTCCCTTACAAATTACCTCCAACCATTTCTGCACCTCATGTACCATCAGCTACATCTATAGCTCCCACACCCCGTCCCTCCTTTTTTCATATCAGATCCTTCTTTTACAGACTTCCTAATCTCTCATTCTGCGTCTTCCACTCTAGTCCTTCCTATTTTTTCTCCCTCGATTCCCAGCAATATCACCCAGTCACCTTCTCATATGCTTCCTGTGTAACCTTTATATCATTCCCAGCGACATCATAACCCTCCCCAAGCTTTACATGATTATGTTTGAAACCAAGTAACGTCTCCCCAGCCATCGTTGGCTTCATCATCTGGTCCCACCATAGGTACAAGGTATCCTCTTTGTAATTTTCTTTCTTACCATTGCTACTCACCACAACATTTCTTTTTTATTGCCACCATTAGTCAAGACATTGAGCCCCACTCTTATACAGAAGTTGCTTCACTTCTATAATGGCAAGATGCCATGCAATTTGAATTGGTAGCATTAGAAGCTAACCACACTTGGTCCCTCACTTTTCTTCCTCCTAGAAAGGCACAAATTGGATGCCGATGGATCTACAAAATCAAGCGTCATTCAGATGGCACCATCGAGCATTATAAATCTCGGTTGGTGGCTAAGGGTTACACGCAACTGGAAGGTATCGATTTCCATGACACTTTTTCTCCTACTACTAAAATGATTATTATCCATTGTTTGCTGGCTCTGGCAGTAGCACAAAATTGGTCCTTTCACAGCTCGATTAAAGGTCAAATTTACCAATATTCAATACGAATTAGAACATGGTCTGAATTTTATCTTCAAAGTACTTATTTTCAAATCTCACATAAAAAAAACCTTCAAAACATAATAATAATAATAAAAAAAACATCAAGGCATTTTACATATAAAACATGGGCAAAATACTAGGCAAATGTGGGTAAAACTATCAAATAATATCCTTACACTTAGCTCTTACTCGTCTTCAAGAAAGAAAAGATAAAATCAAACTTAAGAAAGTCCAAAGTAAATAATAAAAAAAAATTAAAAGAATTAACACAATATCTATGATTAATCTCTTAATCTCCCGTTAATGTTTAAGACTGTATGCATTATAAACAAGAATATAATTAACAAGGATAAACACATAAATTTTTATGAATTTATTTACATGCAAACTTCAAAACTGAATTAATTGGTGGGATTTAAATGAAATCTATATCATACCAAATTGATAGGTCCTCTCATTGATGCACACTCTAACACTCACGTGTTTAGGACTCATATGTTGAAATCTCTCAAATTCAATAAAAGAATATGCTCTACTATAAGTTTGTTCTTCAATCTTATCTCCATTACTAAAATATTACAAGCAATACATAAATTAAAAGGTTTTACTTTTCGGTTGTAATGCTGCTAAGGTTAAGTTAGGTTAAAGAAAGGAAAAGAAAATGTTAAAACCAAAGGAAGTAGAGCATTCTATAAAAATGAATTTCGAAACAAGATATTAAAGCACACAAATTCATCATCTTTAAGCATCAATACTTAACTTCTTTTGATTTCAAGCGCCATCAACATAAAACTTTGAGAACATAATGGAACAATTTTTTTTTTCTGTGAATGTTTTACCTTGGCAACTTTGCCCATTCCTTTCATCAAGTATCATATTTTTTTTCCACATAATTTCCAACCATAATCTCATGGAATATCAACAAGTACTCTACTAATTAGTCCTTGGTGAGGAGAAAAGAAAAACATATAAAAAGTTAAGGTTTATATCATGGGTAAAACAAAGAAAAGATAAACATGCTTAAAAGGGCTCACTAAGTATAATATGCTTTGGGTTGACTTTTTGGTTCAAATGGTTAAAATTTCTAGTGCCTTTGTCATCTTCATGCACACATGTAATGTGAATGTAATCTCAACAACATATGAAGCAAGTTTTAGAGATATATATCAATTGAAGAATGCATAATCAAAGAATATCATGCTGAAGGCTTAAAAACATATTTTGGGACAATACTATTAAGTCAACATGATATATTTTCAAAGTCAATTCCTAAAACAATTAAACTTAAAAACTTGCATGTACATCCATTCATTCGATTTATATTTTCATCTATCTCAACTAATTCTCATATATCATACTCATATTCTCATAAATCAATGGGAGTTCAATAGATAAAACTTAATATTTAAGATTGGAAAACATAAATAATTTTTTTTCCAAATGTCTAAAGGTTTTTCTAATTCTAATAAAACACAAAGAAACAACAAAAAAAAAAAAACCAAAATTCTCCCCCCTCACACTTATACATTGGTCTCAATGTTGACATAAAAGAAAAGAAATAGAAGAGAATGACGACAAATAAAAGATAAAGGAAAAAAAATTTTGATTTTTTTTATTGGGTTGCCTCTTAATAAACACTTTTATTTTATGTTATTGGTTCGATATATCACATGCTCATGCCTCATAAATTGGTTCAACTAACTCCACAGAAACAATGAGTTTTGCGATTCAGCTAATTCATCTTAAACAAAAATTCAAAAAAAAAATCAAACCTTCTCTAAGTTCATAATTGGCTAAAACATCCTAATATAGAAGTCAAAGTTTCCTTTCTATTATTCATAGGATTTTCTCATACCTCATTCTTAAAACACTTTAAATAACATAAATTGACACAACCATAATGACACTTCAAAACAACCAATTCAATTCTTCCTACTATTATTTCTTGGTTGAAATGACCTTTTCAAGAAAATCATAATCATAATTTGTCTTTCATTTTTGTCATAGAAAGCCACAAAAATATAGTTTAAGTATATATTATCATATATTACACATATCAACCCAATCAGTTTAGCAAGCTATAAATAAACATCCATGGATTAATTTCATTCTTTTGCTTTTAAAAAAATCTATTTATAATGTTTGTTCACCTCTAAACAAGCAATTTTACACAATTGAATAGAATATCTTAAGTAAATTCTTTTCTTAATTATAAGCTTGTTAATATACTCATCTTATTCTATCTTTTTTAGCATAATTTCAAGTAAAAGATTAGAAATGACAAATTCTAGTTGGTATTGTCTAACCAAACCAAAACATTATTTAGTGTTTTAATCATAAGAGGATCTATAAGCCTTAATGTTAGGTGTGGTTTGTTTTTATGAAAAACTAAGACATAAAGCTACAACTTTGATGAAGAAATAAACACCCAATTATATCACTTTCAAGCTTAAAATCAATAATCATAGTAGCATCTGAAATCTACTTGGGAGTTATGTTGGTTTAGACCTTTTTCTTAATGTTTAGCATATATATAAAGTCATATAATTGATAATTAATCAATATTAGTTTCATTTGAAACTAACATCCATATTTACGACTTTGATGAAGAAACTGACTCAAAATTGCATCGTTTTCAAGCTCTAGATTTAGCTAGAAGTTGGATGGTTAAATACATGCATGGCCAAACTACAGCCAACACCACCCATATATTTTGTTTCCTAAAATTTCTTCCATGATTCAACTTTAAACAAAATATATGATATGGTTAACAATAAATTTAATACAAAACATCATCTCATTAAGGATTATTATATAAACCCAAACTTTCATTTACATAAACCTATATCTATAAACATTTTTCAACAAAAATGAAGTAATCACGTACAAAAACACTTACCCATCATTTTTAAAGGAAGTTTGAAGAATCCCTTTGGTCCATCTTCTCTAAATTCTCCATTTCTTTCTCTAGCTGAATTCTCTCTTTTGTTTCTCTGTTTTTTTTTCCTTTTGATTATTGCTTGATTTGGATGTTTTACCTTTTTTTCCCCACACAAATCACTTAAAACCCATAGAAATTTGATGGATTTCTCATCAATTTTTGAATAAACAAGCTAGAACTCTCTAATTTTCTCCCATGGCTAATGTTGGCAGCTTTATTTAAAAAGAGAGGGTTGTAAATTTTCATTTTGATTACAAAAATGCCCATACATGCCCCTTTGGATTTTTCTCACGTAAACTACCTAGCTTTTGTCTAAATTGCAAGCCTTTACCAAACTTTAATTGACCTAAAATTTTAAATCAAGGTAGAATAATATATCAAAGACACCTTGTAAGATTTCAACCTAATCTAACGATTAGATTAAATGTCATGTACAATAGCATAAAAGTTGGTTGATTTGTGATTTTTTGTTAAAAATATGAATTTTCTTATTCAATCTTTGAATAAATCGTATCAATATTTTACTAAATTCTCAGAACCATTTTCTGATTACACACACACACACACACACACTATTTATTTTATTTATGAACTTGTTACTGTTTCGTGGCAATATTACCAATTTTGAATCGATACTTACACCTTCACTCTTTACTTTTATTTTGTACTATCCTTTCTTATAGTTTATTAATTAGTAAAATATTAATTTCTTGGGATCTTTTTCCTATTTTTTTATCCAACAAAACTTGTTATTGATTTTACCAATATTACGAATTTTGAACATAAATTCATAATTCTCTATTCAGCTTTATCAATACCTTTAAATTTATTCATGAAGGTCATCATTTCCATTACACACAATATCTATCATTATTTCTGTGATTTTTTTTTTTTCATCCTGAGTTTTCATTTCTCGTCAAGGTCTTATTACCTATAGTTTTACATTTATGCAGGAGTTTACACCAATGAACTCAAATTTAAATAAAGATTCTAATATCTCTAAAATGCCTAATAATAAATAAAATATAAATAAAATAATAACCCAACTAATTTCAAAAAGACTAAGTCTTTTTTTTAATATGTTGGCAAAATCGAAACCTAACTTCAAAAACATGTTTCTCTCTCATTTTAATTAATTAGAAGGCATACCACATATATCTTTGGAAATATATGGGTGTCTACTCTTCCATGCAACTGGAATGATATTAAAAAAAATTTAGTAGCTCTATTTATGACAAAAACAACAATGAAATGTCAAAATTGACATATTTGAATTTTTTTTTTTCAATCTTTTTGTAATATCTGAATCTCTATGTAGAAGCACTTCTTAACATGAATTAAATTAAAAAAAAGACTTGTACTTTATTATTTAATATATTCTTGAAATCCAACTTAACCCATGTATCTTGAAGAAGTCCATTAAAACCTCTTTGAACCTCTTAGTCCTAACTCATTAAGTCTTGTCACTAGACCAACTATAATCTTTAACGGATCTCTTAATATTACTTAGATCACATCACGTGACTAATCATAACTTCTATCTTTCTTTAGATATAACTAATTTTTTATTTGAATCTCTGAAATCGATGTATACTTTAGAATTTTTAGTTTCTTTTGAAAACTAAAGGGCCATTTCTTTTCTAACAAAATCTCCTGATGGCCATTTCACATAGCCTTGCTCACATCTCCTGTAGGGACAATCATAAAACACCTTAATGATTTTTTTTAAAAACAAAAACCTTAAAAAAGTCTCCCGACTCTTGTCCTAAATAAGTTCCCAAAAAATATTTTATTAATGGGTCCCTAGAATATTTTATTATAATTCAATCAAAATATTTTACCACTTTTTAATAAAAAAAATTAAATAATATAATTTCTTACCGGAAATAGTATAATTTGGAGAATTCATGAAAGAATATGGATGAAAAGATTGAATTGGAAATTTTCGAAACATTACTTAGATCACATCACGTGGCTAATCAGAATTTCTATCTTTCTTTAGATATAACTAATTTTTTTATTTGAATATTTGAAATCGATGTATACTTTAGAATTTTTAGTTTCTTTTGAAAACTAAATGGCCATTTCTTTTCCAACAAAATCTCCCGATGGTCATTTCACATAGCCCTGCTCACATCTTTTATAGGGACAATTATAAAACACCTTAATGATTTTTTTTTTAGAAAAAACCTTAAGAAAGTCTCCCGACTCTTGTCTTAAATAAGTTCCCAAAAAAATATTTTATTAATGGGTCCCTAGAATATTTTATTATAATTCAATCAAAATATTTTACTACTTTTTAATAAAAAAAATTAAATAATATAATTTCTTACCGGAAATAGTATAATTTGGAGAATTCATGAAAGAATATGGACGAAAAGATTGAATTGGAAATTTTTGAAACATTAAGTAAAAGTTTTGGAGAGTCGAATCAAGACACTGTATACTTGCAGAAGTTTTTTTCCTTAATTATCATTTTTTGAGGTGGGTTCCTTTTCACTGTACCAAACGTGCCCTACCTTAACATAAAGGATTGGTCCTTTCATTGCGCCAAGCCACTCTAAAGTTTGAAATCTTCAACCAAAACAAAAGGCACGTGGGCTACTAGGCTTTTGTTTGCAAGCGAATCTTACTGTCCAAATGTTTTTTCAAATGTTTTAAAAAGATGGTGGGTCCATGGTTTTTGGGAAAGCCTTTTCTCCTAGCGAAACATAATTTATGTAGCTCTTCCATCGGGACCACATGCGTACCGCTATCTCAAAGTTTTCCACTTACTTTTGTTGTGGTTTCTTCTCAAAACTCAAAGTAAACTAAAACCAAAGCTATATCCATTACCTTATCATTATTTCCATGTGTCAACTCTTTTCCTTGTCTCTCAGTGCAGTCAACACTTTGGCTTTAGTTGTGAGACGTATTTGCATTGTAATTCAATTGTATTTTTAAATTTTGTTAGTTTTAATTTTTTTTTAACATGTTAATATTAAAAATAAATTTAAAAAATAAAAAAATATATTATTTTAAAGCATTTTCTAGTTAAAAACACTTAAAAAAAATTTCTATCACACTCTCAAACATGCTTTTACTAGATTGGTCGCCAGCACAATGCATGACCAAATTATTTTTCAATGTAAAAAAAATGCATAGATAACAACAATGATTTTAAAAACGAGAAATCTGTTAATCAAGTTATTGACTTTATTGAATTCAATAACATCATTTAATTCAATGGTATAATAAAAAATAGGCAACAATAATAGATAAGTTAGAAAAAAAATTTATCCTAAGTCAAACTAAATTAACCTACAAAACTTGTCACCTGACACAACAAGGCCTTTACTGTAGAAATCTATTGTAGAAGCCTCATTCGATAAGCAATTCTCTCATACCTTATCTTAAAAAAGGTCTCATCTATATACCTCAAAACTTACATAGGTTTCTCCATTTTATTCACAGAGCAATATACTTTATTCATGTACAGTAATTCCTCTGCCTTGGTCATTAGGCAGTCCTCCTCAAATAATTATGTCATCTTGGATTTTTTCTCTATTTGGAAAAGATCATGAAAGTTATGGTCTTAGCTTGGATAAATATTGCGGAGTTTGAGATTTTTTATCAGGTCTGCATTGATGCAAAATGAATTATTATAAAGTCAACATCCTGAGGGCAGATTCTAATCACTATATAAAGGGTAGGTTTACTACCTGGTCTAAAAGGGTCTATAATTTTTCTAGTGACCACCTCTCGTGAAGGCAATATGGGGGTTTATAAGAAATGGTTAGGGCAAAGTGTGATCATCATTATCGAGTAAACTCTTAGCTCATAGTTAAGTGTTTCATGAATTTGAACCTGAATGAAAGTCATAAAGTTGACTACTACTCCCCTGCTTAACTTAGAATTGGGTTTATTCTATCAAAAATTAAAATGCATGAAGGTATTAATCCATATTCGATGTACTTATGAATGAGCAGTTAGTAAAAAACATGTATGTTAAAATTAAATTACACAGACCAATAAAATAAGGCACAAAAAATAAACAATTAACAAAGCTTAGTCCAACCAAAGTGTCTCTAGTGGAGTCGTCATCCTGTCATAGCGTGCATGATGTTGAATTATGGATCTGTTTTTTGGATTGAAAAAGTTTTGGGATTAATCATAAAGAAGAAGTCACCACCTAGTATCATAGTTACTAAGAAACCTAATGGTCTAAAAAAGTCTTGGTAAATGGATTAGTTGTGCAAGGAAAAGACGGATCACCCCAGTGCACCTTGCCTATAGTAAGTTGTATTGTTGATTGATAATTTTTCTAGATTATGTTCATAATTATTGGTCTATCTAAGATTCAAGATAGATCTATTTTTAGTAAATGAAAATTCTTTGAAGTCGTGTTTGGCAAACATGCCTTAGTGACCAAAAAGAGGGATTTTCCTTAACATGTCAAACATGCCGTTAAGGTTGGGTTGGGCTTAGCTCAGCCATATGGGTTTAGCTTACTGGGCCCAAGGTAAGGTTCAAGCCCGCGTATACAAGTTGGACCTAAGCTTAGCCAAACCTAATTTTTTTGGGTGGATAGACAGCCCAAAAGCCTTTTTCTAGATGGGACTTAGCCCAGCCATGTTGATTTCAACTTGGTCCTTGGTCCTTAGTCCTTGGTCCCAGATATTTTTAATTGTATCTTCAATTGACCTTTAAACTTTTAATTTCTTCAATATCACTTCTATTTTCAACCAAAATTGATCCCTAAATTCACGTGCCCAAACTTTAGCCCTTAATTGACCTTCAAACTTTGATTTTCTTGCAATTTCACCCTTGATTTCATTCGATTAGGATTGTAAAAATTAAAATTGGTCCTCTAAAATTTTAATCTTCTCAATGAAGTCGGAATTAGGCTTCTAAATTTATTTTTTCACCAATTAAATCCTTAATAAAATTAATTTGATCTATTAAAAGTCTAATTAAGTCCTTGCACTTAATTAATTCTTTTAATTTTCACCCAAATTAATTATTAAACTTAAGTAAACCCTTAATTAGGCTTTTGGTTAAATCAAATTAGCTTATTAAAAATTTAATTAATTCCTCAAACTTAATTTTTATGCATATTCGTTTGATATCCATTTAAGTTAACCTTAAATCTACGTTGTTCTTCACATTCAAGTCTATCAAAGGTGCAATTGAGCTTCCAAATTTGCACTTAAATCCCTTTTTGTCCTATCTTTGCCAATGAAGCTACTTGTACTCTTTCATTTTTTGTTTTCATTTTTTTATTTATTTTATTTTATTTTATTTTATTTTTTTAAGGAAAAAGATGATTTTGGGGGAACCCAAAATTGGGTTATGACAAGGACCAAGTTTGACAAAATAATAAAATGAAATAAAATATTAACAGATGTAGTTGAAAAAATAATTTAATTAAGAAAATGATTAATGATAAAAAAAAGCATAATAAAAAAAAGGACTAAATCTGATAAGTAAAAAAATCAAAGGATGATGAAATTGAATGAAATTTTAATACTATGAATTATTTAAAATTAAACAAGTAACAATAAAGAGAGAGAGAGAGAGAGAGAGAGAGAGAGAGAGAGAGAGAGAAGCAAGGAAATAAATTAAATAAACAACTATGGAATCGGAGAGAAATGATGGATAGAATTGTATAATAAGTAAAATTGTTAAGGGTTCAGAATAAAAGGCTAATAATCCAATCAAGAACTAAATTGAAAGGTTAGAAAAAAGAGAGACTAAATGACTTGAATATAAGTGATTAAGGGACCAAAATAAACAAAAAAGAAGAAGAAGAAGTTAGCTCTCTCTTAAGGGAGAGGCCGATGGCTAGAAGAAGAGAAGAAACCTTATTCTCTTTATCCTCACTGGAGCTACACTACGAAATCAACCATCCATGTCACCCTTACACCCCTAAAGAAAGAAAAACAATGAGAGGAAAGGATTGGAAACACAAGACGAATACATGAGCTTCTACAAAGAAGAGATGAAGGGTTTGTTGAACCTAATCGAATAAGAAGAAAAAAATAAGTAAGAAGAAAAGGAAGGAGAAAACTTGAGAGGGGATCTAAGAGGAGCTGAAACACAAACTAAAGTGTTTTAGACACCTTTTAAATAGAAATTATAAGTTAATTTCTGAAACTTTTGATTTCTCTTTAATTAGAGTTCTTAGACTATTTTGGGGAAAATGAAAAAACTTGCATGTTTAGGTAAAATTGAGAGAAAATAGCTTAGAAGTATAACATTTTATCTATAATTAGTGAAGAGTTGAAGGTAAAACCTAACCCTACCCATTCAGCCAATAAGATAAAAGTGAAGAAGAATATTGGTTCATATGTGTTTAAATGCATTGTTAATTATTCAACCCTTTACTCTTCATTTTGATGATCATTTAATGTCAAGAAAAGCTTATCATGAACTCAAATTTTATTGTTATATATATAACTATAAAATAGTTTTTACTAAGATATATATGTATATATCAAGATGAGTATGGAATTACTGTAGAGAAATAGTTTGACTAAGATACAAACTAAAAGCCTTTTTATGAATCAGAAGGGATGGCGGGAATCAGATCTTCTTTTGGAGGAGGCCAAAACATAGAAGGAGTATGTAGATGTCTTATTCCTTTGATTCTATCTTTTGTTAAATTACTTATTGTTTAGATATTATATACTGCATAGAATGATATTGTTGAATTGATGTTAATAAATAAAAAAATAGAATGTTTGATAATGTGGGAAATGAAGATTTTGATTTGATGATTCAAGGTTGTGTTTAGATTAGTAAATGCTAATGGCATCCATTTTGGATAGTTGACACTGTGTTAGATTGATGAATGCTAATTGTATCCATTTTAAATAGCCAAGATTGTGGTAGATTAGTAAATGCTAATGGCATCCATCTCGAATAGCCGAGATTGTGCTAGATTGATGAATGCCAATGATATCCATTTTGAATAGCTAGGATTGTGTTAGATTGATGAATGTCAATGGTATCCAATGATCTTAATGTTTATTTAATTAATGATGCACTTAATTTCTGGATTTTATGTAAATGAAAAAACCATATGTTGTCTTCAATTTCGATTGATTGCCAATTTTATTTCCTTACTATATATGGTATGTATTTTGTGCCTATTAAATTTGAATCATGATGAAATATCCTTGAAAGATTTTTTTTTTAATTAATATGGATGTCCGGACTAACTTGCATGTATCTCAATTAATTCTATAAACTCTAAAACTAATAATTATATAAGTTTTGATAGTTATTGTATTAACAACAAATTAAGTACAAATTAAGTAATACTCTAAAAGGCGTGAGGAAACAACTGTAGCTTCCTTACACCTTTCACTTATTAATATATTATATTATTATAATTATTATAATAATATTATATTATATAACTGTTTTTTTATTTATTTTTAATGAATTTTTTCGTTTGATTTAGTTTGTTAATGTTAATTTTTTTTTATTTAGTTATCAGATTTTCATAATATAGATCCTGGGTTTGATGGGTTAACCTGGTTTAACGAGTTAACCCGGATTTTTTTCTTTTTAATTAATTTTTTTTCGTTTAGTTTAGTTTGTTAATGTTAAATTTCTTTCTATTTAATTATCAGACTTTCATGACATGTATCCGGGGCTTGACTGGTTAACTTGGTTTGATGGGTTAACCCAGTTAATTCTGGATAAACTCGTCAAATTTTTTTTCTATTTAGTTATTAAATTTTCATGACGCAAATCCCAGGTTTTATAGGTTAACCTGTTTGAAGGGTTAACCCAATTAATTTATATTTTTTTTCTTTTTCTTCATTAGTTTTTTTTCCTTCCAGTTGGTTTTTTTTCTTTGTTTTTTTTAATTAATCTATTTAGTTATCATATTTTTATGACACGACATTATAGCCAGACTCATATCTAATATTCTTGGATCCGGTGTTGCAGCCAGACTCACTTAAACTTGAGTCATGCAAGTTTAATGTTATTATTAATATTATAAATATTATTCTTAGGTCAGACGTTGCAGCTAAACCTAAGACTCTTAGATATAACTTTACAGAAAAACTTAATATTTTTAAATTTTAGGTTTTTTTGCTATTTTTTATGTAAAAAAAATAATTCCCGATGTAACTAGCATCCTGAAAGATTGAATGAGGTTGATGTTGAATTTCATATTAACGGTCATTGAAAGGAGAGCATATAATCTGACTTGATGGTTTCTTTTACAATTAATTTGGGATGGAAATCAAGTGTTGGCCGACACTGGGGTAACATCACAAAATAAGAGGAAACTTTGTTTAAATTTTTCTAAAAAAATTTTTGAGTGTTTACACGAGTTTTTCTTGAAATGTCATTAAAAATATAGTTTTAAAATCCGGCTTGGTGGCCGATTTGGTTCAAAATCCAGGTTTTAAGTTTTAACCGGGTCATCGAATCTTGACCGGGTTGCCGGGTCAAAATTTTTTTTGAAAAAATCAAAACGATGTCATTTTAGTAAAAAATAAATAAATGAATAAAAGTCAACGGGTTTGCGGTTTGGTCTCGTCGGGTCGCCGGGTCACACCGGGTTTTTCTTTTTTTTATTTTTTCTTCAACCCGGCCCGGTTCCGGTTTCGGATCGGCTGGGTCCTGGATCGATCCACCGGGCCGGACTGGTTGTAAAACTATGATTGAAATAGAGTGAAAAATTATGAACTGTTACGGTTTGAAATTAATTTTTAATTATAATTGAATTCAATTATAATATGTAATTTGAATTCAATTAATAAATTAATAAATCCATATATTTGAAAGAGATAGCTATTTTAGAAAAACTAGTTTTAATATTAAATTTCTTCTTTTTGAAATTGTAAATCAATGGTGTTGATTTCCAATTTACTTTTGTGTTATTTTTAAATATTAAATTTTATTTGAAATTTAATTAGTTTTGAAATATAATATTTTATTAAAAGCTATGAATTGAATTGAATTAAATGTTAGAAAAATGTTTTTAATAATTAATACTTTGGTGGCAATAACTTGTAAGCCATGGATAGGGCTGCCTAACCCTCTCTAAACTATTTTCAAACGTTATGTTGTGATTTTTTAAGTTGTTGATAAGAAAAATATTATTGTATATGTTTTATAATAAATAGTTGGTTATATTTAATATTTATTTTAATCATGTGTGTGTGTGTATATATAATTTATTAATAAAAACATATTTAACTTTAATATTCATTAAATTTTTTATTAATAAATATAATATTTGATTAATGAATCTAGAGTAAAGATAAAGTTTTTTTGAATAAAAATACATTGCAAAAAAAATATTATAAATTTGTTATAATTATGAGATTCTTATTGCATCAAAGTATTGTCCTAAATATTTCTAATCAATGCTCTATTAACACTGTATATTAATTAAAGTTATTGAGACTAGTAAATATTATGTTATTTTCTTTATGAAAGAAATCAGTTGTTCTTGTAAATTAAGATGTGGGGGGTACCAAGAGCTAATATGTAAATACTTATCAAATGATATATACATTAAATTGATCCATATGAGAATTTCACTTAGAGAGATCATATTTATATATGAAAATACTCACGTGACAGTTGTGTAAGTGATCCTTAGATTTGAGATTATTAAATTATCTTCTATAAGAAGTGTTATGTTCTAATCTTACTACATGTTATCTTAATCAAGGGTAACAAATAGACAGATATTTGATATAATATAAACTATATGAAGGTATTTAAGTAATCAAGAAATGATTCATCACCCTAAATGAATTAGAAAAAATGTTCCATCTATCCTTAAATAATATTGATTATAAATCCTTGCACAATGTGGAATGAGATTTGAAAAAAGTTTCAAATCTTTCAAAGAATCAATTACTATAGTGTTGAGAATAAATATAATTTGGCAGAATATACACACTATAATGTCTAAATTAAAACATTGTTGATGAAGAGAAAATAATTACATTAAGAAACTAGTAACTAAAATGTTAAGTCAAACCATTTATGATTTTTCTAATATTTGAAGAATCATGATATCTTGCTATACATTATACTTGATTTTTTAATATAAATCAATCAATTGTTGAATTAATAATAAATTAATTTGTTTAATTTATTTAATTATATTTTATTTAAGATTGTGATTTATATTTGGTTTAACTTATTAGGGAACTTAATGGGTCATGCACTAAGAACCATTGGTTAGAAATTAAAATAGGATGATTAATCAAGAATGACTTGATTGTAAATAAATTTTAGAATTTGAGGACTAGAATTTAATTAATACAAGAGATTATAATTTTAGACTTAGAAACAATCAAATAAAGACTTGTTTAAATAAATTTTTAAAATTATTCTAAAATAATATATATATAATATTATTTAAGGAGAAAAATCATATTTTATCATTTTAGAATTTGTTAGGTTTAGTATAAATGAAAAATTATGTCTTTTATTTTTTATTATAAAAAAAAGTACAATATAGTACATAGAAACACAAAAGCAAGAGCTAATAATCTAAGGTACATTAATTCATCTCTTCTAAAAAAATTTAAGAAATTTTTTATTAATAGTTCATATAAATTATTATTATAAACTAAACAATTTAATATTTGTCACAACTTAATCTTGTAAATATTTAAAATAAAAAAAATATAATATTTAGATAATCTTATATAAACTTTAAACAACATGAGATATATTTAACAAAATTCTTAAAACTCAAAAAAAAATTAATTAGTCATTTTTAGTGTACTTATGTGTTTCTAGAAATCAATAAAAAGAACAGCCAAGTTTATAGACAGGGGAGTGGAGAAGCGAGACTCAATATAACTAATAAAATTTTCAGTGTTTTTGGTAGCTATGGATCGTTATGAGATTCTGAAGAATATTGGGTCTGGAAATTTTGGGGTGACTAAGCTGGTTAGAGATAGATGCACCAAAGAATTCTTTGCTGTTAAGTTTTTTGAGAGAGGCGACAAGGTCTGTTTCCTCTGTTTTACTACCTGTTTGCCTATTTCAATTTCAAAAAATTTCCATATTTATTATAGTTTGCTAATCTCTTGAAACTCAATCCTGTTTGTTTTTACCATTATGAATTCGTCATCTTTAAGCATCAGGGGTTGCTTTACCATGGGTTTGATTGAGGAGTTACTTTTGTGGTTGCAGATTGATGAACATGTGCAAAGGGAAATTATGAATCATAGGTCATTGAAGCATCCCAATATAGTTAGATTTAAAGAGGTTTGTTATTTAAATTTTTCTGTCCAGTAATGCTAATTGGCATCTGTTGTCTTGTAATTGTTGTGTGCTGCAACAAGTAAGCAAGGACTCCATTTTTCCCCATAGAGTTTTTTCTTTATTTTCGGTCGGAGGACCATAAAATGTCTTGAAATATATTTTCTCCACAGTAAAGTGGATTGTCCATAGCTACTTTAAGGAGAACTAATTGGAGTAGATGTTGTTAATTATTCTCTTTTGAGTGTTACTTCCTAGAATATATCCATTCAATGGGAAGGAGACAATCTTTGATTTGAGATGTTATCCTTCCAGGTCCTGCTAACTCCAACCCATTTAGCTATTGTGATGGAGTATGCTGCAGGAGGAGAACTCTTTGAGAGGATATGCAGTACTGGTAAATTTAGTGAAGATGAGGTAAAGTAGAACAAAGAAATTTTACTAGTATTACATGAACATTCAAGGTTGTTTGGAAGTTGAATGAAAGGAAATATGTAGCATCTAGAGGCAGTAAATGTTGTGCTTTGAATGTTACCTATTAATTAGCAGCGTATAATCGGATTAATCTTTTACTTCTGGGGTTTTATGTTTTTCTGCATCAGGCAAGGTTTTTCTTCCAGCAATTGATATCCGGAGTAAGTTACTGTCATTCAATGGTAAGAAGTTTAACCTTCCTTTTGTCAATTTGTTTCAACCTTTATAAAATGCACAGTAATTGTTTTAAGAATAGTTTTTGATTTTGATACGAGGAGATATTTATGCTGCAGCAAATTTGCCACAGAGATCTTAAGCTTGAAAATACACTCCTAGATGGAAACACAGTACCGCGTGTCAAGATATGCGACTTCGGGTATTCAAAGGTAAGCATTTTTACTAAATGATAACATGCGTGCATGAAGTTTCACCACCCTTTTGGTTACTAATTTCCTTGGCTTATCGTGTAGTCAGCTGTGTTGCATTCTCAGCCAAAATCTACTGTGGGCACCCCAGCTTACATTGCCCCAGAAGTACTATCAAAAAAGGAATATGATGGGAAGGTAACAATCTTTCTGACTTTCTCTTCCTTTTTGATGCAATGCTTCTCATTTAAGTTGTTTGAAAGCATTCGTATTATGTCTCATCTTGGAGAGTTACAGATTGCAGATGTATGGTCCTGTGGGGTTACCCTCTATGTAATGCTTGTTGGGGCATACCCCTTTGAAGACCCTGATGGTCCAAAGAACTTCAGAAAGACAATTGGGGTAAGTGGCTGTACAAGGTATTAAGCACCAGATAGAATTTAGTTGTAGTGTAATTATTGAAGGTCTGCATATTTATTATGGAATTCTTGCTAATCTATTATTGATCCGATTAAATTACTGTTTGCTCAATGCAGAGGATACTCAGTGTCCACTACTCAATTCCGGATTATGTTCGTGTTTCTATAGAGTGCAAGCATCTTTTAACTCGAATATTTGTGGCTGACCCTGAAAAGGTAACTTGGCTTTAGCTTGAACAAAAGTGTTGTGGTATCAACTGCATCTCCATCCATGATTGCAGTGAAAATAAAAGGGAGAAGATTTCAGTTATATTATGATGCTTTCTTAATGGATGATAGAACAAGGTGCCTGATTTTTGGTAGGAAACTCCCAGGACCAATTAAAATAAGCCCTTGCTATTTGATACCTGATAGAAAGTTTTCAGCTCTTAATGTAGGAGACATAAGGACACGCAAGCACCTTCAAGTGGAATGATTGAAAGGAACGGAGTTCTTTTCCCTTTATTCCTTAAAGCGTTGCCACCTTTTTCTTTTTTGTAACTCCTATTGTTTTCATCAGTTGATGCTTTTGTCTATGTGTAGAGGATTACTATTCCAGAAATAAAAAACCATCCATGGTTCTTAAAGAACTTGCCTATAGAGCTGATGGAAGGAGGAAGCTGGCAAAGCAATGATGTCAACAACCCATCCCAAAGCGTTGAAGAAGTCCTGTCTATAATACAGGAGGCAAGCAAACCTGTCTTCCTGTCAAAGGGCGAAGAGCATTTGCTTGGAAGCAGCATGGATCTTGATGACTTGGATGCTGACGCAGACCTTGAAGATATCGAGACAAGTGGTGATTTCGTGTGCCCATTATGAGCTTAAGCTGTGTGCATGAATTGTCAACTTTCCAGCGGTATTGTTCAATGATTGAGAGCGCCAGATTTTTTCTGGTGAACTCTTTACACTGTGATCCTCGTTTGGCCACGTGGCATGCGGATGCCCTTTTGTAGATCCCGTGTTTCTTTGTTGTTCCATATATTACAATAACATTTTCCTTTGCGTTTGTTCTTAATATTTATGTAAAGTGACCTGAGATAAATTACTTTGTAAGGTGGTGTGTGGCAAAGTTTAAACATCACGGATACTTCTAGAGCCAGATTGCTTGCTCTTTTCTTTAATTGGTGTTGTTCTATCATATAACAAGAGTTCTTCTGCCAAAAGAAGTGTACTCCAGATCTTGAGCTCTTTGATTTCTTAACAGAACTGGTGAAATATATAGCAGGCACTAAGTCACGATCTGAAATCTTTTTCAAGATTGGCTTGTATAACATATTGCATATGTGATCTTCATGGTCAAGATTCGGAGAGTAGCCCTATTAGGTTTTTTTTGTTGAATAGCCAGAGCTGGTCTGAGCATACGAGCAACTTAGTCAATGGTTCAAGATCTCTATTTTATAAAAATACCTCAAGAATAAATACAATATATTTATTAATCATATTTTATGAAATGAGAACTATTTCCACTTAACAAAAACAATTTCAAGTACAAACTGAAAATTACTCAAGACTGCTTGTCAAACATACAAGAATATAAAAAATAATTTTTTTTTAAAAGATCTCATTTATAATTTTATCCTAGTCGATATTTATTAATGTTCCATCTATCTCTCCCTGATTTTTTTTTTATATATAATATTTTGCCTTCCTGTGCTTGCTTGCAACTTGTTCTTAGCCATTTTAACGCATATCAAAGGTGAATTCTGCAAAGAAACCCTACAATGAACTCTCGTTGTAGCTTATCACAAATAATCGAAACATAAGGAGCACTCAAGAAAACCATGGATGAGTTAATGAATGCTTGTGATTTAAAAGGATAGCTAACTTATTCCCAAATTATTGTCGTGCTGGACCAAACTTTATTTTAGCGTGAAAAAAAGGCTTTGGCGACGGTAGCACATCTAAAGAAGCAAGATCAATTAGAAAGTCGGGTTATTAATTTATTGGATTAAATAAACTCAATTAATTTGATAATATAATAAAAAATAAACAGTAATAATAATAAATAATTTTTTAAAAAATTAATATTAATCTGATCAAGTTGGGTTAACATTCAAATCTCATGAACTCACACATGAAGTTGAAATAACACCATAAAATTATTTATTTGTCTTTTCTATTTGGCCTGCTATTTATAAAGTTTTAAGTTAAGGTGTGAAAAAATCATCTTTGTTTTCTAGTTCGTAGACCTCCATAAGAATTGCAATATTTCGATATAATATTGATAGAATCTTAAGAAATTACTTGTATTGAGATTGTTTGCACCAAATGACAAGTAAATTAATCTTAAGAACAAAAAATATAATTCTTGACAACAATGTTTTTGTTCCCTTAACAAGTATATTATTCTAAGTTTTTAGTTTAATACATTCAAATGTTATGTGTATGTATATAAAATTAATTTATTTGTATTTATATGCTTATCTCTATTCTACTCTTTAGTTTATATGTTTATGTAAAATATCTTAATCACATTGAATTACACTCAATAATTAATATTTGACCAATACAATATAATGTAATCAATTGTGTACTGTAATAATAAAAATTATATATAATGGAATGGAATGGGTCGATACATTACATTTCCCTTGGTCGATACATCATATTCATAGTGATGTGATGGAGGGTTTTTTTATAAATTTTAATTTTAGTTTTTATTTTTTTCAAAAAAACTATTTTAGTCCTTATATTTTATTTTTATTTATAAATCAGTCCTTGTATTTTAAAAAACTATTGTTTGGTCCTATAATAAATATATTTCAAATAGATCCCTATATAATTATTCTTAAAGAATAAAAATTGTATGATCTCCTATAGAGTAAGTGCCTATTTGAGAATATAATATATATATATTTTTTAAAATATTTTTCATTTGAATATATATTAAAATAATATATATTTTTTATTTTTTAAAATTTATTTTTGACATCAATACATTAAAATATTACAAAAACACAAAAAATAAAAATTTAAAGTAAATAAAAAATTTTAGAAATAATGAAACAATAATTCAACTACAGCACTAAAAATACTTTAAGAGCTCTTTCAACCCAGCATACGACAAAGAACAATACTACCATGTGTACATGTAATTAAGTATTTTGCAACAATATAAACTGTTAATTAAAAAATAAGAAAATTTTATAATAAAAAATAAAAAACTAAAGGGAAAAAGAAGAAGAAGAAAGAATTACAATAAGTAATAGTTTTAATTTATTTTCTTAGCAACAATATTTTTTTAAAATTATGGACACTAGGTTGGAGGAATTCTTAGAATCTCAAGCATTATCAAGTTTTCATTCTTTCAAAAATGTTATAATTAAATATAAGAATGTAATAAACCATTATCTTACATCAAACCAAACCAAACATGAAGTTAATTCTTTTCAAAGAAAATATAAGAAACACAACATTATAAACTTGGCCTATATATTTATAAACTTCTAGATTATGGTGTGAGCCAGTCTTAATGCCTTTTCATTGAAATATTTTTCCAATTATATATTTATTTGCCAAGTTGAATAATAATAATAATAATAATAATAATAATAATAATAATAATAATAATAATAATACAGAACAAGATCCTCTTCAATAATAATAAAACGATTTTTCTTCTATAATATTCTTTATTATTATTATTATTATTATTATTATTATTATTTAGAAAAAAATGATAAAATAAAAATCATGTTTAAATTAAACTTGCTTTCTATAATATTCCTTACATTTTGATGTTCACAAATATATTTTTCCTAATCTTAAGGGTATTGTTCTTTTTTTGAGAAAAAATTCACCTAATTAAATTGAATGAAATGCAAGAATATACACAACAACAATATAATATTTTCACAATTAGAGTGTCTATTAATAATAAGTTTGACACCTAAAAACAATATTAAATAAGATACAACATAATTTTTAAAATCATTACATGTATAAAATGTAATGACTTTTCTAATCAAACTCATTTATTTTATTGAAATATATTTGCTTTAATGCCTTCTTACATCACACTAGTACCATCATTGTCAAGAAATCTCAATAATTCTCTACCATATTCTATAAATAATCGATTAACTCTATCTTTCAATAATGAAAACTCTATAATGATATGATTATTAGTATGCTTAAACCAAATCATATATTAAATTGAATTCAATTCTATGTGTGATTCAAATTCAATTAATAACCTATCATAATTTTCATGTTTTCAATAAAATACTAAATCAGATAATTGAATTCAATTATATTGTTTGAAATAGAGGTGACAATAAATTGAATTAATAATCTTGACTATTTTGCTCTTAATTTTTTTAAAAAAAACTTGTTACAAAGACTCTTGTAACTGTTATTATGTGTGCATAAAATACTAACTGTTCTTGTAAAAGGGTCTCCATCTAGATTTGGAATTCAAACCAGTTTTCTCAAAAGAATTCCAATATAAAGATTTATTTAATTCTGGGAATTGGATTCAATTTCAAGGATTTCAAACAATAGGTATAAGTTGAAAAACTATAACAAATATAAAAAAAATCAAATAATGAACCAAGTATTAATTCTCCTGACATTCACAAACAGGTTAATGCTAGGATAACAAGCAGTGGAAACTAGAAAAGGTAGGGATTGAAACATAAACACCAGATAGATTCATCTCATTGGTGTAAAAAAAAGGAAAAGAAAAGGTGGGAGATAGATAAGTGAAAGTCACAACCAACAGAGTCCATGATAAAATACAAAAAAAAAAAAAAAAGGAATCCAAAATTTGCAATAGGAAATTACATGAAGACCCTCATGAGGACATCTACTACTTCAATTGGATAAATAAATGTTATCTCATCAGCGAATAAGTGATCTGGTGATATCTTCTGATCATCTCTTTCTATTAAAAGAATTTCTACAACATAATTCTTGGATTGCAAGTTTGTTTACGATTTCTTGTCAATCTTGGGCAACCTAGCCTAGTTTTAATCATAATTTTAAAATTTGACCTTGTCTGGCTTGGCGGGTCGACTCAAGACTCGGCCGATCTGGAGCTGGAATCGGACCAGGTTGAAGAAAAAAAAAACCCAGTGTGACCTAGCAAGATCCGACTGCAAATCCGTTGACTTTTATTTTTTTACTAAAATGATATCGTTTTGATTTTTTTTTACTCGGCTGACCCGGTAACTCGGTCAAAACCCGTAACCTGAGCCTTGGACCGAGTCGGTCACTGAACCGGGTTTTAAAACTATGGTTTCAACATAACAGCAACCAAGCCCTCAAGAAGCATGATATGGTAGGCCGATAAAGATTTGTTTTGAAATACAGTTCAAACCATATTTTATTAATTTTTTTTAGTTGTTTCTAACTTTAAAATATTTGTTTAAGAAAAAAAATATAAAAAAACCTCCTCCTTTTTTTTTAATTTATAAAAAATTATATGAACAAATTTATTTATTTTTTTCATAAAAAGAAGTAAAACTCGAGCATGCCCGAATTTTCTCATGTTTTTATTTATTTATTTAAAGAAAGCTTATTTGTTGTATAACATCAAAAGAGAAAAAAAAAGACTTATAAAAAAAATCAGTCTAGAACGAAACCAAACAGTGATCGAACGGTCCAACAAACATATTGTAAACCACGTGTACAGTATATAATGTAAGCCGCATACATACACAATAGGCAAACACGCTAATAAAAAATTCCAGGAATGCGATAAATAGCCAAGTTCACACGTTAAAACCCTAAGCAGAAGGCAAGGCACAGTCTCTCTTTATTTTTAGTCATCTCAACTTGGGCACCGCCGCTTCTGCTTCTATCTCCCCACTATGAAGGTTTTATTTTTTTTAGCCAATCTTTTTCACTTATAATCACACAAAGCAAAGTTTTCGTTTAATAAATATGATTTCATGATTCTCTTGGTCTCATTGAGTTCTCTGCTTGTGTTTCGCAGTTCAACATCGCAAATCCCACTACGGGATGCCAGAAAAAGCTCGAAATCGACGATGACCAGAAGCTGTAAGCTCCCCCCGCCACCCCTTTTTTTTTTTTTTTTTTTATTTCTGTCGAAATGTCTATGCTTTTGTGGGTTTCGTTTTAGTTAATCAGTTCTTTTTTCTAGTCAAACTATTTGCTTTTGTAGATTAATGGGATAGATGCTCGTGAACTGGGACAAAGATGCATTATTTGGGCTGTTAATATAGTTTCTGCTTTTGAGCTCTATGATTTTTTCTGAATTTTGCAACTTGTTCAAACACAAGTTTAGCACGTCCTTATTTGGGTGAAAATGTTGTTTTAGCTAATATGTTGAAATGTGATGATGTTAGAGCTTTCTTTAGAATTTTTGTATATCTTTTCTGGATTCTGTGTTCGTATTCATGTACTTTTGTTTGGAACCTGAACATTTACTGCATCCATTGTTGAGTATTAGATTCATCATCTGTTTACACCTCAGTTAGTTTCGATAGTCAAAATGTAATAAAGTGCAATCCAAGTCCTGCAATAGGAGAATTGAAATCAGAATGAGTAAGAAAATAAATCATGATCTGATATAAAAAGGCTTCCACAATTTCCTTATGTCATACAAAAATTCTTCTTTTCAAGAACTTGATGTTGAAAAATATCCATTTGCATGAGTTTACTGCTGAACTTCTGAAGTGAGCAAAGTGTCCATATTATTATACCTTTTCTTGTTCGAGTGACAGTCTTCCCTTGAGTAAGAAACATTAGCAACCTATATAGTGCGCTATTCCGTATCATTCAACTAGTCTAACATGATTAATGTAAATGCGTTTAGCAGTAACCATTCTTTGATAGTAGTCAACAGCAAGATCAGATTACTATGTTTGTGTGTTTAGTGATTGCCATTTGCAATTCTAATTCTGATTTTCTATCAATTTTTAAATCTTGCCTCTGTAGACGGGCATTTTTTGACAAGAGGATCTCACAGGAGGTCAGCGGAGATGCTCTTGGAGAGGTACACATTCTGGTTTTCCATACAGTGAATGTTTATATTAGTTGCATGTTTCCCACCAATTATCCTCTGGGTTTGATAGGAATTTAAGGGCTATGTTTTCAAAATCATGGGAGGCTGTGACAAGCAAGGATTTCCCATGAAGCAGGGAGTGCTAACCCCTGGTCGTGTCCGTCTCTTGCTTTACCGAGGTTGGTGACTACTTAAATGCTAGACCATGTTATGTTCTCTAAATTGCTAAACATTCTTGGTAAATTTTGTCTGCTAAAACCTTATAGTGTACTCCTTGTTTGCCTGAGTAATGTTAAGTTGCATATCTGTTTTGCCTCCATAGGAACCCCCTGCTTCCGTGGATATGGAAGGCGTAATGGAGAACGCAGGAGGAAGTCTGTGCGCGGGTGTATTGTCAGTCAAGACCTTTCTGTTTTGAACTTGGTAATTGTGAAGAAGGGTGAGAATGATCTTCCTGGACTCACTGACACAGAGAAACCAAGGATGAGAGGTCCAAAGAGAGCATCAAAGATCCGCAAGCTTTTTAATCTCTCAAAGGAGGATGATGTTCGCAAGTATGTCAATACTTACAGGAGATCATTCACAACCAAATCTGGTATGACTTGCCATTCTTATAAATGCATGTTTAATTTTTTTGTAGAAGATCAGGAGGGATGCTAGCAGCTTCTTGGGATTTGTTTGCCATAAGCTTGTTAATGTAATTAATGTCTTGTGGTTCCTGTTTGTTGCAGGAAAGAAGGTCAGTAAGGCTCCTAAAATTCAGAGGTTGGTGACTCCTTTGACTTTGCAAAGGAAGCGAGCAAGGATTTCAGATAAAAAGAAGAGAATTGCCAAGGCCAAGTCTGAGGCTGCTGACTACCAGAAACTTCTTGCCACAAGATTGAAGGAGCAGAGAGAACGTCGCAGTGAGAGCTTAGCCAAGAAAAGGTCCAGACTTTCCACTGCTTCCAAGCCATCCATTGCTGCCTAGATCAACGAATCTCTCTAGTTGGGTTTTGGCAGCAAGAGGAATGGTGTCAGAGTTTTATTTTCTAAATTTGAGTTATCATATTTTGAGGTGTTACATGAATGGTTCTGGAAGTGCTTTGACACTAGGTTCATTGGATTTGCCATGATATTATGACTCTCTGCTATAATCATTTGGAATATTTTCAAGTCTTGGTATGATTAGCTAAGCTATTCCTAATACACTACTTCATGCGAGCCTTTTTTGTTCCATTTCAAGTATTTTTGTCAGCGAAGTTGAATGTCAAGTGGTACTTTTGGGTCTTGATTTTAATATTCGAGCGCAGCGTAGTTAAGCTAGAGCCATTGTACCAGCACTAGCTTCTTGCTCGGAGGATTCGTGGAGTTTTGAACGGTAAGAGACTCTCAGGTCTCAGCAAAAAGATGGTCGCTAAATTAGCTGGTAACTTCCTGACATCAGAATTAAGTTTTGAATTACTGGCAATTTCAGCAATTAAATCCTCAACTTCCACGAAATCAGGGTCAAGAAACTCTGCTGCCAATGAATCGAGGACAAATTCTATAATATGCCATAAGGGGGCATCGCACTTCTATTTTCCGGTTCGCTGAATTTTGGAAAGCACTCTATGTTATGCAGTCTGGTTACAGGAACCAGTAATTTTATAGCGGAATCAATCTATAAACGCGGCAATCGTATAAATGATTTTGGTGACCGTAAATTGCATGGTACAAGGAATTTTTTATTTTTTTTAACATAGAATTCGGTTAAACTTTGGCAAAAAGTAAAACCAAAAGCACTGAATTTTTCTTAATAAACAAAAAAATAAAGTCCATGACTGATAAATGCATGTATAAATTTGTGATTGATTTCATTTTCCATTGGAATATGCATGCAGATTTATTTCAAAAATGCTAAAAATATGATATTTCAGCAAGCTACAACTTGAATTGTTAGTCCTTCCACGAAATCCTGTGGATTTGATGCCAACCTCAGTATGCACAGCTGCGACTCTAAAATACATGAGAAAGGTAGAGGCCCTTCAAGACACTTTTATAATACTTCAGTTCACCCCACACCGGAAGCTCAACTTCTTCCCACGGCTTCGTCCTTCTGAGTTCCTTACCAACACTGAAAATAGCCCCCAAGATATTCTCTTCATGTAAAGTACAGTAGTCTTCGCATCAAGATATACAACTGGATAAATAAGTCACTGAGTTTATTGTTGGGCTTGGTCCTTCCTCTTTCAAGCCATAACTCATGTAAATTAAGGAAAACAGGGACAGGCTATCTTTCTAGGTAATATAGGTGATAAGGTATAAAACGTGCTTATTTTCATGTTGGTGGCCGACATATATAAAAAGAGAAAAAATAAAATCAACTCAAATAGTCTCTATTCAAACTTTAACATGCATCTATTTCATTATTGGATTGAATTAAAGTTTTGTCACAAGGTTTTAGACACCTAAGTCTTTCTATGATTGGATTAAAGATTAAAAGTGTCGGTTGATATGTTCTTTATAAAAACATGATTTTTAGTTTTGTGAAATTCTTCTCAACTCTATTTTTAATGTTGATGTATTCCAAAAATATATTGTTTTTGATGATTTATATTGTAGTCCTTAGTTTTAATTAAGAAAGAACACTTGAGTACCCATTATTATTATTGATAATGAAAGTCTTTTTTATGGATTATGATTTCATGGTTTATTTAATTATTTTTTCATATTGAGGTTTTCCACATCAAAACTTAGTATTGATTTATTGTACTCATTTAGTTTGTTGATTATTTAACCCTATTTTTAATTGTACAAAAAAGGAAACAGAATTAGGATCGTGAATTTGATTATATTGGTATCTTTTTCCAATAATATAGTATTAGAGTTTGGTTGTGTAGATTGATTTTCTTGTGTAATTAAAATAAAAAAAGAAGAAAGATTCAAATATAATAGAGCTCATTTCCTTTAATTATTTCTTGTTGAAAGAAATTGATAGAGGATCACCTTATTACAATGATTTGGATTTGCAGCTAAAGTGCAAAGGAAAGAAGCTTGCCGATATGAAAGAGGCAAAATGAAATGCACTTAATAGAAAAATGATTGCTAATGTTAAAAAATATGTATCTTCTAAGACTATTAATTATATTTTTCTGAAACATGACTACTACAAAGTTTGGAAGATATTGGAAGAAACCTTTGTTAAAAAGAGTGCACAAAACAAGGCTTTTGCAATTATAAATCTTATGAATTTGAAGTAAAAAGATGGTGAAGATGCTTCAATGCACATAAATGACTTCCAAAGGTTTTTAAATCAGATATTGTTGATGAATCTCGAGTTAGAAAATGGAACATAAACACTAATCCTATTGAGTTGATTGTAAAGTAATTGGAAGACTTTAGTTGTGTCACTTAGTAAATGGACAAGCACTTCTGAGTCTTATATACTTGTTATAGAAAATTATAGGAGAAACCAAAACAAATTTTCTCACATCTAGTGAGATAGAGAATCTAGTGATAGAAAAATCAAATTAAATCCTGATGAAGACATTAGTCAAAGAAGGGAGTTAAGTATTATTATTATGACAAGTCTAGGCATATTAAAAAAGATTGTAGAATGTATAAAAGAAGTCAAAAGGGTAAAGGTAAGGATAAGAAAGATGAAAATGGTACAACTATATTTGTTTGAAACCTAAAGATTAGGTGCTTAATGTCTTTAAGGATTTTCATGCCGAGTTAAGAGGAAAACAAGTAGAAAGCCGGAATATGTTTGAGCTACAAAGGCGGTAAATACAAAGGTTGTTTTTTCTTTTTTAAGGTAGTGCAAGTAACATAATATTAAACTAGAGAAGATAGCTTCAAAGACTTTATAATAGAATAAAGTAGCTAAGAGAATGAACACAACCATTATTGAAAGAAATAAATGTATGTTATTTAATGCAAAGCCGTTTAAATCCTTTTTGTGATGAGGCAATAAAAGCTTTAATTGCAATGATCAGCTTTTCTCCATCAATTCCTCTTGACTTTGATGTTCCATAAAGAGTACGAAAATAAAGGTGTTTCTTATGCATACTTAAGAGTATTTGGTTGTAGAGCATTTATACATTTTTTCTAGAGATGAAAAGTCTAAGGTTGATAGTAAGATAAAAAATTATATTTTCTTGGGTTCTAAAGATGATGAGTTTGGTTATAGGTTATGAGATCTAAAAGAGAATAAAGTTGTTAGAAGTAGAGATTTCATCTTCTTTAAAGATCAAACCATTGAAGACTTTAAATAGAAGGAGAAAATAGAGTCCATTAATTTTATTCCAACTAATTTAAATCCAAGACTTACTTTACAATTACCTTTGATACCTTTTAATCACAGAGGAGATTCACAAAATGATGATAATGATGGTTTGCCTTTTGAGCCATTAATTGATGATCTTGAGCCAACTAATAACAATAATGATGTTGTTTTTCTTAAATATGTTATTCAAGAAGCTTTAGATGAGTTATAGTTGAGGAGGTCTGCTAGACCTCATTAAGCTTCCACCATATATTCTTCTTATAAGTATGCGTTGATTACTGATGGGGAAGAGCTAGAATGTTTTAATAAAGTTATTTCACATTAGAAGAACAATGAGTGGTTGGAAGCCATGCAAGAAGAGATACAATCCTTGCATAAGAACCATACTTTTGAGTTAGTGAAGCTTTTTAAAAGCAAGAGAGCATTCAATAATAAATGAGTGTATAGGTTGAAAATTAAAGAAAATTGCCCACAACAAAGGTATACAGCAAAATTTGTTGTGAAAAGTTTTGGTTAAAAGAAGGGTATTAATTTTGAAGTAATATTCTCACTCGTGGTCAAGATGTCATCAATCTAAGTTATGCTTGGTTTATCTGCTAGTTTGTATCTTCAATTCAAAGAGCTTGAGGTGAAAAATAATTTTCTCTATGATGACTTAGATGAGGAGATCTACATGGAGCAGCCTGAATGGTTTAAAGTGAAAGGCAAATGACATCTAGTTTGTAAACCGAATAAAGCTTGTGTAGGTTGAAACAAGCTCCAAAACAATGATACAAGAAGTTTAATTCTTTCGTGGTAGAGCATGATTATTGTAGATACCACTTTTGATAATTATGTGTTTATTAAAAGGTTTTCTACTAGTAACTTGATTATTCTCTTGCAAGTAATGGATGTTATGTTGATTGTTAGCCATAATGCTAAGAAGATCCAAAGTTTAAAGGGAGAGTTAATTAATTCTTTTATAATGAAAGACTTAGTAGTGACAAAATAGATTCTTGAAGATTACTTGTGATAGGAAAAATGAGAAAATTTGACTATCTTAAAGAGATATATATATTTTTTTAAATTATTTGAGATATTCAATATGAGCAAGTTAGAACCTATTTGCTCTCATTTATAAGCCACTTAAAGCTAAGTTTTAAATAGTGTCCTTTAAGTGACGAAGAAAAAAAAAAGATGAAAAAGGTTACTTATGCATTCACAATTAGTAGCTTGATTTATGCCATAATTTGCAGAAGGCCAGATATAGCTTATGTTGTTGGTGTGGTTAGTCTGTTTCTCTTCAATCCTGGTAAAGAACACTAGTCAACAGTGAAATAGATACTCATGTACCTCAAAGATACTTCTAGTTTTAGTTTATGTTTTAGAAATAGTAAACTTGTGTTAGATTGATACAAACATGCATATATGGTTGGTGATGTTGATTCTATAAAGTCCACATCTATATATTTAATGATCTTTGCAAGGGGGTGGTTTCATGACAATCAAGATTGAAAAAATATATCGTATTATCTAATATATAAACTAAATAAATTGCTCTTATTGAAATGGAAAAAAGTTGTTATGGATGAAAAAGTTCTTATATGAACTTGACCTGGAGAGCTTTTTGTTGCATTATGACAATCAAAATGCAATCCATAT